>JBBPCW010000139.1:11368779-11385504 GCA_037974425.1 Phenacogrammus interruptus | reverse complement strand
ACACACACACACACACACACACACACACACACACACACACACACACACACACACACACACACACACACACAGGGCAGATGAATCAGGTGACTCTAAGTGAATCAGGTGTGGCACATCTTCCACTTAGCTGCTTCTCCTCCAGCTTTAAATGTTGCTAGTGAAGTCACGTGATGTAGTGTTTCATTTAAAAGTGTTGGCGTAGACCTCATCCAAAATTGATGCACTGTAAAGCGAACAGTCATGCATGGTTGTGGGCCAGTCCTACATTTGAATATCGAAGTCCCTGCTAATGAGTAATGTAATAAAAAATGCAATCCCCGTCCCTCAAGACTCCAGAGCTGGTTAAAAGAGGAGAAAGAGGAGCGACAAAAGGATTAGCCTCTAAATCATTTATTCTGGTTTGTCATTGGGAACATTCACACATATTCTGAATACTTACAGGTCTGTACTGAATATTTAACAGTTTTGAAGTACTGATATCTGACATTTAATTAACACCATAACAATTGTTACTTAAATTTATTCATATATTTAAATATTTATTTATAAATATATTATAAATATTTCATATGAATGTTGTCAGAACTTCTAGAACACCAGTCAAGGGCATGTTTCATAAAAAGGGAGCATAATCAGCCATATATAACTGGATTTAGTGCAGTACAGTTGATGAACTATTAAAAAATTCATTTGCTCTCATAGTTTTTGATTCCTAGTTTTCTCCTCAAATTTAGTTGTACCAGGCCGGCCTAGTTAGGACTCCCCTGACCACACAATATTACCAGTGCTGGCTGGGCGAGGGTTCACATGTTGTGGCATAAGCAGATAACTTGTGATTTCTTGGTCAACTCTTAGACAGTAGCACCACTCAGGGGCCATGGTAGTATTTTTAAAATGTGGCACCATTCACTCTTCATTTATCCTTTCTAACTTATTTATAGCAGAAATATTAGGATGCATACACTGATTGTGAAAATGTCTTGAAGAACACTGATATAATATTTTTGTCATATTGCCCACCCCCATCTACACCCACCTCACCCAATTACATGTATGGCTAATTACTGATGACTCACCATTTGTTTTCCATAATGCCTCAGATTATACATTGCATGGGTTTTAATTGCGATTCAGTGACTCTCAGCCATGCATGAGTTACTAGATTCATGACCTGCATAGCTGCCAAGAAGGTGAATCAGATTTCTATCACATTAAAATGTGTCAGTTCTCTTTCATATCAGTCCCCTTTTCTCTGATAGAAACCAAGTGGAAGGAGAGGTGCTACTCGAGCAAAACTTCTATCACTTCTATCACATGAGAGGACAGTATTAGCAGTGGGAATGTCATGTTCTTACTGAAACAAATTTCTCCTAAATTTCATAAATCAATTGAATTTATGTCCATGCAGTCAGCAATTCTAATGAATGAAGCATATAGAAAAGGTTCCATCAATAAAAATGCTTGGAAGTTTTCACATTTGTAGGTTAATCCAGATTCCTCCAAACTGTAGATGTGAGAGACCCCAGTGTACAAAACATGGCACTGGATATCCATAGCCTTAATGCTAAGGAATTATTAATATAGTATTCCATCACTCTCGTTCATTTTGGCAACCAATGAAAAGGAAAAATAACGTATTAACACATTCGCATTTAATCAGAGGCTGTGCCTTCATATAAATTGTAAAACCATGTACAGTACATCAGCTATTAACATCATCATAAATGACTATATAAGATCGGAGTGGTTTATAACATCCAAGTTCTTGCTAGAGAACTGAATTTCAACAAATCACTCTTTAAAAAAAGAGCATACACACAGGCCATACAGTAAGGGTGCTCAGATAGCCAATGACCTCCCACCCACCTGATATACACTCAGCTCACCCATATGTAACCCATTACAACGGCTGTAATTAAAAGCCCACAATTACAGTTTCTCTGGAGAATCAAATGAATTGAACAGCTCACAAAGATTTCATTCACTGGCAAAACACTATCATTATTCAAAACAATGCAAGGCCTCTGAGGAGGTGGAAGTCTGCAATTAAGCTTGTTCCGTTATGTTTTGAAGAATAAAAGGAGATCTTGTCTAAACTGTTCTAATGTAGGCTGTACAACCTGAGCAGTAAGTTTAACTGACCAATTTTAACTCCAGCGACAAATGCATTCTTCTATAGCACCTGCTGGAAGGCTGAACAAGTTAATAGTACATAGACAAAAAAAATTATCTAAATAAATTGAGTTTATTTTTGGTTTGAGTTTAGACACAAGATTTAAATCTTGTTTTAGACATAAACTAAATATATCCAGTATAGTCCCCTTTCAGTCTTTTACATCTCAAGGCTTGCTATTCTCCAATTGCATGTAATCATATATTGCTACAAGTTTTTCATTCGTTTGAACAGTATTTTTCTTGACATTCTGTAAAACGTCTCCCAAATTACCACCACTGCTTTGAAAGAACGTATATGTGGGGGAAGCATGGATAGGTCAAATGGAAGAGATTGGAAAACACAACTGGAAAATTTCACTTGAGATACGCACATGATACCAGAATAATCATAACAGAAAAAATGAAAGGAAAATCAAAAGGAGCACTGTTCATTCACAAACTCAACTATATTGATTACCATACATAAAATTATAGTACATATACAGTATACCTCTATAGACACATAATACCATCTGTAAACGAACTGATCTTTGATCAAGATAAATTATTTTATTTTCAGAGTATGTGCATGTAAATTTCGCAAATAAAATAAAAAGCTTGTACTGAAGTACAAATTCACATTATTGGCAAGTGGCCCATGAGGGCATGACAACACCACCAAATGGTTTGTGCCTGTCTGGGTCACAGACAAAGCTGACCTAGAACTGAAACCCGTTGCTCTGTGTAGCACAGAAGTCTCATCACACACTTCCTGAAACAGATTTAACTTTAAATGAAAATGTAAAAATATGCCACAAGCTTGTGAGGTCCACTGAGGGCGGTAAAACAAATTCAATCTTCTGTTAACAACAGCAAAAAGGTACCTTTACATGAACTGGGACAGGGTACAATTTGCAGTAGAATTACAGTAATTTCCAGGGCAATGACAAGGTACCAGGCTGTTGGAGGAACAATAAATAATGTAGTGCAATAGTAACATAAACGTTCTCAGTTCATTTCATGTATTTACTGTGCTAATATCATTTGTTGGGTATAGGCCTATGAGTCGATTAAAGAAATGTGGCTTAGGTACATCAGAGGCTTTCGTGCTTGCCATCCTTTGAGGGTGTAGATGGAGCTGCAGTCTTGCTCTGCTCTGTACGCTGCTGTTTAGCTTGTAGCTCCTTCACCTCCGCTAGAACCTCTCTTGCTTCCTCCCAGGAGGAGATAGCTTCCTGCAGCAGACGTTCAGCTTCTGCCCTCCTGCTCTCCCAGTCCAGCGTGTCACCGGAATCCATCCCCTTTGGCCCTTTAAAATGGGGAGAACTTGACAGCCACAAACAGGGTGAGTCTACACCCTTTAAGCGGGGTGAACTGGAGCCAGCTGAAAGAAGTGAGTCTGAGCTCTTGATATGGGTCAGGTCAATGCATTTTATATGGGGCGAGTTGGAACCCTTTGAATCAGGTGAGTCTGTGCTTTTTGAACGGAAATTGCCCTTGGAGCGAGGGGACTTGGAGGATTTCAAACAAGGGGAATCCTTCGCTTTGGCACGGGGAGAGTCCTTTGTCTTCGAACTTGGTGAATCCTTGACTCTAATTTGTGGAGAAGAGTCTACACTTTTGGTGTGAGAGGAACTGTGAGAGCTGGAGCTTTTAGAATGAGGCGACTCTGAGCCCTTTAAGTGTCGAAGCCTCGGGGAACCGATGCCCCGTAGATGGGTGTAAGAGCCCATTCGGCCCCTGTGGTACTCCTGCTCCTGGACTTTTACTAATAACTCCTGGGTCTTCAGTAACCGCTGGTTGATGAGGTCCTGCAGATGAGTCGTTGGACTGTGGGCCAACGAGGCCTGGCGACTGAAGCTGTCCATCTTGACGGGCCTCCGTTCTCCACGAGACAGAGCGTCATCCATGGAGCCGCAGCGACTCCTGCCCTGAGCTAATATCTTCTTGCCTGGTTGGGGGGTGTGCGTCTGACTCTGGTGGTTCCACGAGAGCTCGCTCCCACGGGGCAGGCTGCTGGTCTTCACCCTGCCCTCCACGGGGGTCACTCTGGGCCTGGAGACATCAGTGCCAGCGCGCTTCCGCCCAGGCGCCAAAACATCCAGATTACCCCGATGGTCCTTCACCCACACGGCATAATCCTCCTCTAGCATGCTGGCATCCTCCTCATGCACCAGGTCCAGAGTCAGCATCCCATCAGAGGATGTGGAGGCCTGTGGAGGGACCATCATTATTCTCAAAAGCAAACAAGAACTTCAGCACTTGTTTCTGGCTAAAACCATTTTTAGCAGTTATTGTAGTTAACAAAGTACAACACTGATACATTTTAAGGAACACATCAGTGCCCCAGATTTAGACACTCAATCAAAATGTTCCTCTTTAATTTAGTTCTAAAGCTAAAAGGCTAACATTGCTAACAAACAATAGAGGTCAATAGTTAATTAAATAGTTTCAATGAAAATACATCACTGAAACGTCTGTCAAGAGTTAGGGTTTGAAGTAGTTGTCAATTATAGCATGTTACCAAGCCCCACTTGGCCACATTAGATCATATTAAATAACCAATTGCAGACCAATGGTCTGTCTCAATTTTAGATTCACGACCCAATCAAAAGTCTTCACGGCCCATCAGTGGTCTGCGGTCCATAGTTTGAGAAACCCGGGTTTAGGACACAGTGTGACTTACTGTGAACTATGAAACTGAACAAAACTTCACTGCTAAAGCAGCTATTTCTGACAAAACAAAGGATGCAGTTCAGAAACCAACTGTAAGAAAAACTTGTTCTGGATCAGATTTTTTAAATGATTGTGACAAAAAGTGGTTTGTGAAAACAGATCATGCTGTTAAAAAGGACTGCTATGTTTGACTACATAGTAAAGTTTTTTTTTTTTTTAGATCACAGTAAGTCATACTGTGTCTTAAAACACACTAGCAAGTCTGTGCCAATTATTGCTTTAAGTTATTAATCTTAGAAGCCTATTATCCCCAAACCACAATGAATTGACTCCTCCATGCTCCAGTCACAAATGTGTTCTTTCATAGCAAATATTATGAAGAACAATCATGTTAAATAGATCAAAATCTAATTAATTCAGAGGCTCTAGATGCTCCATTACTGAGCTGAGATGAATGATGGTGAGCACTGACTTTTCATATCCATACAAAACAAATATCATAGTTAATGCTACTTCTTCTTTTTACAGTATTTAACAAAACTCTCATTATGTTGATCAGCAAGATGTTTGCCAATGTTCTGTAGAGCTTGTACACGAGTGTCCAACAGCTGCCACCAAAGAGTACATTTGTGAGTGAAGCATGGATAGGTCTATCATTCATTTCCTAATATAAGTTGATAATATAATTCTGAGAGGACGAAAAGCCTAGAGTTATATATATCATCTGCTCAGACTTACAGAATTTCTAAAACATGGAGGCCAGTACTTTCCACCAGCACTCAGAAATCTGCTTATAAAAACAACTGACTTCTGTCTGAGTTCAAAGTCAAAACTGAAATGCCACCCACCACAGCCATAAGATGACCCCGCGTGGGCAGGCGGCGCCCAATTGGGATCTTGGCACGATCACGTGTCGGGTGAGCCAATAGACTCTCCTCCTCAATCGTGACCTGCACAGAGAAAAATAAAGATGCTAGGTAGAGCAAGGGGGGGTCATGGCCATGGATTTAGAAGCTTAAAGGAAGCCAGACATGTTCAGCAAACGGATGTTAATTTTAATACGGCTCTTTACGGTTACTAAATCACAAGATACAAGTACAATATAGATAGGCTAATTAGTGAAAAGCAATTACTACTTCAACATGTTTGCAACACAGACATTGCAACATTGCAAGCAACCTGGAACAGGATGAACCTTAACTCACAGATTGAATTCTTATGCTGTGCCTTCACACTTCACACTTTCACAGAAGAAGTGTTAGTATCACCAGGATTAGAGTCAAAGTGAGTTCACAGCTAACATCTGAGTGTCATCTCTAACAGAAGGTTTCTGTTAGCTCCTTGAATACAGGAAGCTGATGGTAAGGGATATTACAGCATACATCATGTTACAGATTGCAGCTTCTAAAACAACAAGATTCTCCACTTATCTCAACTCGGCTTACCTAAGCTGACCTAATTTGATTCCTGCCTGTCAGAGCTGTCAAGAAACATTGGCTAAGTAGTGTTTAGCTGAAATATCTGTCAAGAGAAGGTCCAGAACAGGGACAGTAGTGACAGTATGTACATTTTACATCTGCTGCGGTGCTTTGTGGATCCCTCAGTAAGGATAACAAAGACAAATCTTTCAATCCAATTCCGCTCTATCCTCTCTAATGGGGCAAAATAATGCAAACCTAGACAGAGAGACAGATGGGGAGGAGGTAGCGGTGGCAGACTAAAAGAGGGAGAGAAAAGAGCAAAATATAGATATGGAGACATCTAGCAGATAAAAACAAAACACGGAAAGTAGGAAAGGGTGAGTGGGCGCTTGAGAGCTTGAGGCTGAGAGACAAACAATAATGTATGCAAATTTACGATTAAAACAGCAAGAATGAAAGAAGGTCTGTTTTTCAGCTCACCTCATCCAGAATGCGGTTCTTTGCTCTGGTAATAGCTGTGTTTAGAACATTGACCCACGACTCCTTCTCCTCTGGACTGACAGCCAAAAACACAAGACTGGGAGTCTAGAGGAAAGACAGTGAATTAAAAACTTACTTTAATCATGTACTGGATGAACCGTTTTACTCGGGATATAAACCTTCTGGCATCAAGAGCAGAACTGTTTATTCAATGAATTTAATGGCTGTGCTGAAAGAGGTAGAGAGAGCAAGAGATGCGGATTACAAGTGCTGCCCGGATTTAAGCTTTGCGTGAAGCACAAAGCCAACCAAATTCAGCTGTAAAGCATCTCCACATGCTCCTTAAAATCACCATAAATGAATTAAAGTCTGGCCCATTCTACTGAGGCAGAATGAGGCAGAGGGGTGCACGTCTTAACAAACTTAGAAGAGATAAGGAAAGAGGTATTACTTCTTAATCCTGGAGCTCTCCCTCCTTCTCTCTCTCTCTCTTTCTCTCTCCCTCTCTCTCTTTTGCTCTCAAACTCATGACAGCAACACACACACACACACACACACACACACACACACACTGACACCACATCTGATCACAATTCAAGTAGTACTGTTTTTACATTAAATAATGTTGCACAATATAAATTTATACAGAAAATAATTGACCTGGAACATCCCCGCCTCTCCCCAGTTATGAATGATTAATATACAGGAACAATGTAGTCTGTACAAAGTACATTTAATTCAGGAAGTAATCTTTAAAGAAAATTGAATGGGGTAAAATATACACACAAATTAGACTCTGAGTCATTTGAGTGACAGTACAGTCGCAGTGGATGACATATTATAGCGTGAGGAGTTGGTTGTGACAGAGCAGCTCAGTACAGCCTAAAACTGCAGCTGGACTAAAGTTCATTATGTGTTCTGTCTTCCAGAGGAAAAGACACATTTGGCAGCAGCAGAGCAATAGGATTAACGCATGTATCTGTCAGAATAACATACTGCAGGAGCCACCGCATTTTAATTATTTCTCTGCTGCTGAAACACAGTTGTAGTGTTAGATGGTCCCAGTCTATTGTAATGAACAGAATTCATTTGAAAGGGTGTAAAACAAATAGCCATATGTTTTATTGAAATAAAAAAATTGCATAATTGGCATAATTTTTAATAGCCACAGTTTTTCCCTCTCAATTTAGTCACGTCACCCTACCTAGGCTTCCTTTGATCTCACTGTTGTTGAGGACTGGCATGTGCTTCCTCTGAGTCACATAAAGCTGCCGTCACATGTTTACCAACAGCTGCCAATGCAACATTATCAGACAGCTCAACACTGCATCTGCTTAGACACATCCATAATGGCTAACCTCACAATTGGTTGAGCGGGAGGAGAGGCAGGGCTTTTCTACCCAGCTAGATGCATTTTCGCAAGGAAATACAAACTATGTGGTTTCCACAAAACCAGTGTTTGGAGACACACAAACATTGGCTTTATAGGCAAAAAAAGTTTGCATCTTGCGATCTTCTGATTCAGAGGCCTGCTGCATGATGTGGGTCTCTGAGCAAACCGCTTATTGGTAAGGACAGCTGAAAGTTCTTCTGTGTGTTTATGAGTCTTCTGTGTTTTACTCCACATTTTGTTTCTTTGTGTTTGTGATTTTTAGCTTTTTGTCCTTTCCCAGCCTCCATATCTATAATGTGAAAGGCATATTCTTAAAGGGACTTGACCATCCTCCCTCTCTCCCTGTATATTTCAGAGTTGGCTCGGCCACAAAAATTGATTTTTTAAATGAATAATGCTCAGCTCTGATTAAAAAAGCTAAAACACACACACACACACACACACACACACACACACACACACACACACACATATATATATATACACACACTGCAGGGGCTTTGAGATTACTTGTTTAGGTGTCATTAAAACTGGTGACTCTAAGCTTCCATTATTTGTAAGCTTCATTAGTCTCATAGATGTAGTGCAAAAACTAAAGAGAATTTGGAGTAAGGGGGTAAGGGGATAACTGTGCAAATGAGACTTTTGGCAGAACTATCACTTTAACCTCACTGTTCCTCTGTCCAGATCTTTCCATGGCAAATCCCTTTGTGAGAACTCACCCGGGCTACAGACTGCCGGGAGCGCAGGAGAGTGAACTTGCTGAGGTTCTTCTTGCTGTGGCTCTTGGCCTTGCGCACCTCCTCAGCTCGCTCATACTCTGCCAGGTCAAACACCTCATGCGTCTTTCCATCGTTTTTCATCTATAGAAAAGAACAAATCAGTTAGCAGTGTCCACACCACCACAGCCCTCCACCACCTAGGAGGGAACCAGTTGTTGTTCATGTGTCAATTAATTGACAGCCATCTGTGCCCCTTTCACACGCTGACTGTGCTGCTGACTGTGGGACACAGCAGGCCATATTGACTTCAGCCCGAGGGACAGGGGTAATTACTGATCACTGTTAACGTCAGGCTCACGCTGGGACACGGAACGCTCAAAGCTCACTCCACAAAGACAACTGAAAATGGATTACTAATATCATCTCACACATTACTTCCCATGCAACCCTTGCAAGGTCTGAAACATGAAACCGAGGTCTCACAGTATATGGCATGAGAATTAAATACTGCAGTGAATATATACCTAATTATTAACTGACTATTGATAAAAATTTTGGCAGTATCTATAAGTGGGTATCATCAAATCTAAGATTTTAAAATATATATAAACAAGGCTAAACAAAATCGAATGCCTTTTGCTTCTATAACCAACAGAAATAATTAAAATGTTTTCTTTTACATGAAATATTCATAATATATTTCAAATTTGTTAAATTCAGTGTTAGCTTTAGAGTTTCCATTCTAGTTCAGACAAAGGCTAATGAACAGTCTGAGCTGTCTCCAGTAGGGCCAGTCTCGGTCCTATTATTCTGCCTGTGACCCGTCTGTGAAAACGCCTCATTTAAACACAGGTCAATCCTCATTAAAGCTGGCTGAGTCAAAAAAACGAGAGGTTTATTGACCCTGAGCGTGGGGTCAGGTAGCTGTTTTAGGACTGCAATTCCCAGAGGGCAGCCGTTAATGTTACAAGGGTTCATAGATGGATAGAGAATGTGTGTGTAGTGGTGGTGATATGCCTGTATTTTAGTCTGACTGTAGTGGCAACGTAGGCTCACTAAGATGGTTCATGGGAAGATACGGCACACTGGGCCAGAATTCAGTATGGTTGCTAGGCATTCACCATAGCAACAGAAATGAACAACAAAGGAATCCACTGTCAGCGAGCCAGAGCAAGTCAAAAAGATCGGAGTTCACGCAGTGTAATATCAAACAGGATGCGTGCGAGCGAACCAACCCCACCCTCATTAGCAGACAGACGTCCTGCAATCTGTTCCATGGGAATCATCAAAAGTGCAGAATAAAAAGGAAAATAACACCATGTATGCATAACACTAGTGTGTGTAACCTCATTCTGGTCTCCTGGATTTAACATGCGAGTGTGCGCAGTGAGAAAGAATGTGCAGGCTAATGCTAATATGGGGCAAAAGACCCCTGAAGGAACATGCCTGGCCTCCCTCCATCACATCAATATTTCACTCCCCTGCTGTTGGCCCAGCACGTTTCAGGCAGGGGGCCATCCTCATCCAAGGATTAACCACCTCCAAAAATAACTCACAAACCAACCATACGGCAGGGACGTTCTCATACGACATGGACGTTCTACTCATAGCAACAAAAAAAAATTAATGAAAAAAAATGAAAAAAGGAAAACACAATCTTCCTAAAGCGTCTTGTTATTAATTTTGCATTCACTGTATGTTTTTTTATTAAAGTGATGGGACCAGCGTTCCCAGAAAGCAGGGCAGAAATCACAAGGCTGTATCCGAGGCATCATCTGGCATGAAGAATGACTGTATGACTTGGCTGCTTATGGAAGATGCAAATTTCCAGCAGTGTGGTAATGATTTTTGGAAGGCAGCACTAGAAATAAAACCACAGGCTCTGTGTCAAAAACATGGCTGCTCTACAGCAAAATGTTCACTGTAAACGCATGGCAAGCAGAGCGGTGGGACCACGAATAGAGAGCCTGTGCTGGATGCCTTCACAGGGGAACCATAAAGGAAGTTCCTATTAGTTTGGCTCCAAACTGTAGTCACCATGACTTGAATACCCTACAATTACATGCCTGAGGGTTTATTTCTGTACAAACTAGGTTGGAATTAAAGGTGGAAAATGGATTTGCAAAATCCCTTGAATCATAGCGGAAAACGTTCTTAAATCTCATTGGCAGAGTTATTTTTGAGGCCAACCAGCTCTCCCAAAATAGAAATCAACATCATTAAAATAATGGGCATATGTAA
This sequence comes from Phenacogrammus interruptus, assembly GCA_037974425.1. Taxonomy (NCBI): domain Eukaryota; kingdom Metazoa; phylum Chordata; class Actinopteri; order Characiformes; family Alestidae; genus Phenacogrammus; species Phenacogrammus interruptus. Next base: position 11,374,417 of record JBBPCW010000139.1, on the reverse strand, counting down.
ACCTCTCAGGCTTCTGTCACAAAAGCAGAGCTAAGCAAACTAAAAGATCATGATTCACTGTGTGAGTGATTACACTGCTTCTACAGCAGACTCATTTACGTCTGCAATAAACCTGTGTTAGGTCTGTTTTACTTTTTTTATTCTACAAATAACAAAGCTCATGCATAAACATGCAGTGATACCGCTGTGTAGTGCAGGCTGCGTGATTCACTTTTGATGAGAGCTTTCAGGAGGGGCTGAGCCGGTATTAGGATTCACTTACTATCCTGCCACTCATGCAATCACAGCAAAGCTGATTCTGAAACATCACTTGTTTTGTGAACCTAACCAAACGTCTCCTGGATTGACATGTTTTTGCCAGCTAATCAACTGATCATTTGAATCAAAAATTATTTGAAATGATTGGAGTCTCTGCCTGAATAATATGAAGCTTCCTGCCCAACCGGCAATTACTGCTGGTACATAATGAGCCAAAACGATTGCTGCCCTTACAGTCAATGTGAATAACTGATCAGAAACTTCACACCATGACAGGTGGACTTGGTGGGAGAGGGAGGTGAAAAATGATACTACAGATTATTGGTTATATTTTCCCTTTCAGAAGGTGACTAATTTCAGAATACATCTTATAGGCAGAGAAAAGTTGCATGTTGTTGGAAGATGAAGTATAAGAAAATAATTGTATCATTAAATTCACAGCATAGAAACTGAAGTTTGATGATCCCTAATTTAAATGGTCAATTGTAGCAATATTTTGATAGAGACAACTGAAGTTAAATTGTCAGTTTTATCTCAGCAAGTGTAGAGGTGTGAACCGGTTTCAGATGTTGAGGTTCCCGTTCTTCCCCTTTCACCCCTCCCTGCTCACATCATTTTAAACACAGAGTCAGCCAATAATATTCTACAAGAAATGAGAAAAAAATGTTCCCCTGGAAGATATCAATGTAATAATATCACAGTCTATTTCCATTCTAACACTACATGGCCTGCAGTGATTTGATAAAGTGATTCATGCTTAGTAGCACAGACAATAAAAATAAAAAGATGAAATTCTGATTTCAGGAAGGCTTTAACAAGTTGTCAGTTTAGCTCTGTTATGCAAGTTTCCACTTAATAAGACCCTGATAAATTGATATTCAACTTAAAATAGTTAAAAATAGATTTACATTCTGTTCATGTATTATTCAAAGTTCAGTGAACTGAACATTTTAAAGCAGCCCAGAAACCAAATGGTCAAACCAAATGCATTTGTCCACAAGACAGAATTCTATCTATTCTGTATTGGTGCAACCGATGCATTGTACACTGAAGTCCTTACACTACACACAGTAAGTGCAAGCACATCAATTATTCACACCAGGCCTATAGCAAGCATTCAAGTATAAGCACTCAGACACTTAAAGAAGCTGGACTTTCTCCACTGTACAAACCATACATGACGCACCAGGCAAGCGAGAATAAAGATGCCATTTTATCAAAGACCCTTGATGCATAGCAATTTCTCCCTATGCCTATTAAGAGCAATTTACATCATACAGTTGCTTCCACTCAAATCATCCTGGCAGGCGCAGCGCTGTCTCAAGCAGTGTGAAAGAATACAGTGATGTACAGTATATGCTGTCACTCAGGCGTCAGCTCAAGGACATTGTAGACTCCCAGGGCCTGTACACACCTGAGGCTGCCAGAACCACCAGTATGATGCAACCTGCTGACACTGTCTATGGCGATGGTAAAAATAACTCAGAGTGCCTGAGGGCTAAAACGGTGTCAGTGCAGAGCGACATATCACACAAATGTCAGTGATGCTCTTTTACCTCCACAGACCTGTTGGTGCATCTAGATTTTAACTGATCAATCATGTAACATAATAATGTGCTTATACTGCATTGTAACCCATGTAGTTACTGAATAATAATAGCTTACAGGGTTAAACAAATGAATAGATATTCAGAAGCTGAAAGGGAAATGAATCCCACCTGCCGGTTGTTTCGCGATTCGTGAAAGGCACTGTGCAGAATATTCAAAGTTGTTGTTATCATACAGAGATGCAGTTCATTCTGCTATGTGGCTGAAAATGCTGCTCACTCTGGTATGGTAAAACCATGATACTGCAATACAATCTGATACAATCTGAGTTAAATATATTCTGTATGTCTTCTAGAAATGACCATTTGCAGCTTTAGGAATGTTTATAAAACCAGTAAAAAACTAAAATAAGACATGATGCATCAAATATATTTAAAATATAAGTTTAAAAGTCCTGTTAAGCTAAAATAATGGCTTAAATAGTTTTTCAAATAAATAACTTCTTATTGCAAAGCCCTTAAAACCTGTTACCATTAAGTACAGCTATGCTTTCTAGGCACTTTTTCAATGAAAATCCCCAACTTGGTACTCTGCAGCAGATAACAGCCTAAATGTTCCTTCCTCCTTTTACTCGTCCTCCAGAGCTTTTCACCGAAAGAATAGATGAGGGAGGATACAAATTTACATTTAGTCAAATCAGCAAATGCAGTCATGGCCAGTGCAGTACAAGGTCTGTATATAAAGAGCTTGGACAGATAGTACAAGTATAGAAATGATACTGCTGGAACTGGTCTAAACTTGCATTAAAGGGAATACACCGTTTCCAGTAGTAACGATTGAAGAAAAATTGATCTACGTGTGTTTTGTAGCTGAGTGTGTTCATGTGTTTTTGGGTGTAGCCGTGTGTGTGTGGGGGGGGTGTCATGGTTTTGCATTCGGAGCCCTGGATATCCTCAGGCGCAAAAAGAGTTGCAGCTGTGGCTTTGATCTCCTAATGTGTGTAATGGCAATTGTATTTCATCCAAAAGACTGCAGCTGAGCGAGTGAGGGACTGAGCAACACACTTAATGCAGTTTCAGTTAGAGGCCTGAGTCGGAGCGGCTGTCGGGATGTCTCACTGTATTGGTATACTCCTCCATCTTGCTACCCAAAGTGACAGCGTTGCAAAACCAACTGGCCTTAAGGCTATGACATAAGAGAGCTGCTGCACTTCTCAGGAAATCACAGTCATTTGTGTGTTCATGCTTCCAGTGCACAGCTGATTTCATTACAGAATTACAGAGATGTTTTGGATTTCCACTGAACCAGAAAGAAGACACACTAATTTCATCAAATGTTGATTTCTTCTTATAGATCCTTCCCAAAAAGTGTCTGGCTAGAAAATTCAGAGGGCGATACAGACACATTTGGACAAAGCAATACAATAACAAAGCTTTTATAAGAAAATGCACCTATGTGGACACTTCTAGCTGCCGGATGCCCCTTTAAAAGCCTGTTTATCTGAGCAGTATAAGTTTTAAAAGCTAATATTAAAAAATTTTAATACAGTAAATATATTTTATATGTATCTTATGTGTTTGCTTAATCATTCCCAGACCTCTCCTCATCGAAGCACAGTATTACCTAATAGCTCTCATCGCATACTTCAAATACCTGCTTATGTAGTTTCACAAATCCATTCAAAGTCTGGAGGCATTGAGGTAAAATCTGGACCCGAAACTGTGTTACATTACATTTACATTTACAGCATTAATGAGAGACTTTTATCCAAAGTGACTTCCATTCCCTAACTACAGGCTCAGTCTCCCTGAAGCAACTTTGGGGTTAAGAGTCTTGCTCAGCTCACAAAACTTGGAAGTATTTTTTTACAAACAAAACAAATCTTGACATTAGTTTATGCGTTATTGTTTGTTTGCATTTATTCTAATGTTAACTTGTGTATTTGCTGGTAGAAAGTCCCTTACTGCTCAGATAAATGGCTTTAAACACCTACACCCACAGAAGCCTAAGACTTTCGCCCAGTACTGTATACAGGAAATAACATGGGAACATGGTCAGTTTTCTCAAACCTGTCAAGCACATTAAAGGTTTTAAGTAAATTCTGTCCAGAAAACCATGGCCATGGGTGATTATGTTAATGTCTGGGTTTATTAAACAAAGTGACAGGCTTATCATGTTCTAATGTGCCTCCTGAAATCCAGGGACAGAGAAGCCGTTTTTCCCAGTGACAGTCTTTATGTAAAACAGATTACTTCTTATTATCTTGCACAATGCTTGATGTTAAAATGCATAGTTCAGACTTACCTCTTTTTCAAAAATATACAGGTGATCCCCTTTGAGCATCACAAAACGGTTTCTCCAGATCTCCCTGAAAATGCCTTTGCCACAGAACTTGCGGATCCAGCCCACTTTGTCAGGTTGTGATGACAGCTGGTTGGCATCTTGAAGTCCCTGCATGTACAGAGTAAATCCTAGCCTTACATAACAGAGGAAAATGAAAACCCTCTCCTGCACAAACCCACCCTGGTAACCTCATCTCTTCACACTTATATATGGCAGGTGCTGCTGCTGACCCTGGCAACAAATTCCACACAGTGTCTCACTTTTAAGGGTGTGGCCAATCAGCTTAAACACTCTACTTAAACTAATAATAATAATATTAATAATAATAATAATAATAATAACGATAATAATAATAATAATAATAATAATAATAATAATAATAATAATAATAATAAATTAACCTGTGCATCTAGCCCTCAGGGGACGCCTCCTGTTTACACATAAAGCAGCACTAAATCTGTATGTTACACAACAGATAACTGCAAGACAAAGGAGTCCCCCAAACCTATCAGCAATTTAAACACTGTGATATAAAAACGTGACAGCGTTCACCTACGCTGTGTAATTTCAATGCACGGGCTGGCACTGGCATGTTAAAAAAAACAAAAGACTGGCATAGCACCATAAAGGAAATAGCTTAGAATTTATTCAACGTTTAGACATAAGAATCTCACCCTTTTGACCAAATGGCTTTTCTTCATGTTGAACCTGAACTATGGGACTTTTTCTGATCTGGATTCCCCGCACTGGTCCAGTAGGTCTGCTGTGAAAGAGCTGCACTGCAGGCTGCACCGCTCCTCCTCTTTGTTGGCGAGTTTTTCTGTCTGCACGCTGCTCACGGAGCTGTCGGGAGGCTGGGAGCAGCTCTTCGCTGTCGTGACGGTTTGCAAAACGCGGGCATAGTGTTTCTACTGGTTTGGGAGGCTCCCAGAGAGCTGCTGAGAGTTGCAGTGATGCAGATTGGGGGCTGCTGAAGTCAAGAGGGGCTCCGCTGCGCCCTCCACCGGACAGTGACGCTGTAGCATCCTGACGTCACGGCAGAAGTCAGAGCATCCACAGGCGTCCACGGGGTGCAAATGTACTTTTTCGGGGAGCTTCTATTGAACAACACTTGCGTTTTATATGTATCAGGATACAAAAATGAGCGTAGGCACTAAAGTAAACTGATATTTCGTCCATACTCTGTGACTGGTGCAACTGGTGGCCTCGTGGTTAAGGAATTGCTTCTGCAATCAGATCAGCGGTTTGTATCTGAAGACTGCCAGTGGCATCACTAAGGTACCCTTGAGCAATGTACCCTCCCCACACACTGCTCCCTGGGCAAAACTGTCCACATCACACTGTTTCCATTAGGTGAAGAGGTGTAGATAACTCAAGTAATTTCCTCTGGGTTCCATATAAGATATGGGTTCTATATATATATATATATATACAGTGCTTGAAGTGGGCCGGAACGCAGCGGAACGCAGTTCCGGAACTTCTGTATTTT
>JBBPCW010000139.1:11325824-11349305 GCA_037974425.1 Phenacogrammus interruptus | reverse complement strand
CACACACACACACACACACACACACACACACACACACACACACACACACACACACACACACACACATCAACACACATCCCAAAGAGCACTGCTAGCACACACTGCCACATTCAGCATCATTATTATACCCCCCGCCCCCCACTCATTATAATAACCACACACACACACACATCCAATCCCATTCCTCTCGTCCCTGAGTGAACGCTCATAACTCATCGTGAGGAGCTGCTTCATCTGCCTTCAGTTTAAACTCGTTCTCTGTGATTTTCCCATCCTTGTTGCGGTCCTGGTTATCATACATGTTCTCTATGATACGGTGAGGGTCAAAGCCAGGGGCCAGACGACCTTTGCCGTCCTCCACCTGCTTCAGGATGTAGTCTGAAAACTAGAGGGACAACAGATATTAAACAGACACAACAGACACCAAACTACTGACAAATGTACATTCATGCTGCCATAAGAAACCTAAGAAAAGCTTGTATCTCTTAAAAGGTAACTTGTGGATCAATAAAATCTATTTATTTATCTGCCTGTTTGTCTGTTTGTACACCAACCAGCCCTAATATTAAACCACCCGAAGGAAAGCCTTGTGCTGCCAAAACAGCTCTGACTCTTTGAGGCTTGGACCAATTATTGCCAAATGTGCTGTTACATTTGGCAACAATACAACATCAGCAGACCCTTTGAGTTGTGAGGTGGAGGGAGTCATGGACTAGAGTAGTTTCTCTAGAACATCCCACAAATGCTTGAGCATGTTAAGATCTGTCAAATTTGGAGGCCTGCTGAAAGAGTCCACTGCCATTAGGGAATATCCTTGCCATGAAGGGTGTACTTGGCCTGCCACAATGTTTAGGCAGGTGATACAGGACCAAAGTACTATACAGGACCAAAGGCATCCTGCTGCCATCTCTTTCCCAAGTAAGTGCGATACGGTAAACTTTTGTCCCAATTTGTCTTGGACTCTGTAGCTGCGCCGTAATGCCTCATTTGACAACAAACAATACAACCTCATTTATACCAATACCACAATTGCATAACACAACAATACTGCACATATTCCATAACACATACATATTGCACATATCCCATAACAAAGCACATACCTCCATACAAACACCCCCCAAAAATCATGCTAAATACCATAACAAGAGCACTCTTTATTTCTTCACAAACTTCAGCCTCAAGCTGCACTGTTAAGAAGTTTGATAGAGGTTGGAACAAATGAGATCCTAAAACGCTTGAGTTTACAGTGAGGCATGTGCACCTGGCAGACAGTATGATGTAAAAGATGATGTTATTCATCAGACCAGGACACCTTCATCCATTGTACAGTTCTGAAGCTCACATGCCTATTGTGGGCACTTTTGTTCAGCATGGGCACCATGACCGGTCAATGGCTACGCATCTCCAAAAGTAGCAAGCTGAGGTGCACAGTGTGTTCTGACACAAGACACTTTGGAGAGGCTCTGACCCTGTTGTGAAGTCCTTACAATTTGGCCTTGTCAAAGTCACTAAGATCTTTCGCTTTGCCAGTTTTTTCCTATTCCAACACGTTGACTGACTTTTCACATGCGACCTAATTTATCTCACTCATTGACAGTTGCCACTGTAATGAGATAATTCATGTTCTTCACCTGTCAGTGGTTTTAACGCTGTGGCTGATTTGTGTGTCTGCCTGCCTGTATGCATGTCTATAAGAAAAGGATAGTTAAAAAGCTCTTCTGAAAGCAATGGTATGTCATTCCACACGGACACAAACACACACACATACAGTCAACTCAAATGCACAAGTACACAGTCTGTACCTCAGTAGGGTCCACTTGTAGATCCTTGTTTGTGTCCATTTCACTGAAGAGGTTGGGAGACACTTCCCCACTCCATACAAACATGTAGCCATCAGGAAGACCCTCCTCAACGCCAATTAGCTCAATATCAAACATCAGCACTGCGCTGCCAGGTACCTCCCCATCTATAAACAGAAAAGCACAAAAGTCATCACTACAACATTACAGTTGATTCATTATGACTCCTTTTATGAACCTTTTGTGGAATCTTTTGTTCTCCATGTATGATTAGCCCCCTCTGCTGGTTCTACCAGCTACTGCATACAGAATCAAAACCAGGCTCTCCTAAAATCCCTTCAAGCCAAGGAACCTACCAGTCACTGGCTCATTAAATTTTTTCATAAATGAAGAGCACAATAAACCACAAAGCCCCAATTCAAGGCTTAATTAGTTAATTATGGGGTTCTAGAATACAATGGCTCCAGCAAGCTGATGGGTTGCACAAGTACACTTAATATGTGACAGTAAGAGACATTAATAAACAGCATTAGACATAAAGGAAGAGCCTTACCAACTCCTCTTTCTCCATAACCCAGATGAGGGGGCACAATCAGTTTGCGTTTCTCCCCAACACACATTTCCAGCAGACCCTGATCCATGCCTGGAATCACCTGCCCTGCTCCCAGAACCACATCATATGTCTTTCCATATCTGCGCCTGAACACATGCATGCACACACAGATTTAGTGTAATAATGATCTGTCAGTCATGGCTGTAGAAAGCCAGTTCTTCAGCACTACTACCAACAACTGTACCTGCATGGAAGAAATGTTAGGATTTGTGTTTCTGCCACAAGAGGAGGCCAATTACACCACCATTCAAAAATTTGGAATCAGTAGCCATATTAATCATGTGTGTTATTTCATATACAATAATTACATATAATATAGATTTGAATATTTCAAACTACACAGTAAAATTAATTTAAATATATATATTTTTAAATTAAGAATGTATGAAATCATAAGTATTACACTACATTTTTCTGCCATCATTTATGTGTCCAGATCTGACAGTCTGGCTGTAATTTAATTATAACTTTATGAACTATAGCCTCCATTGTTTTATAACTTTGCAGCTTATTGGATATTATTTGAAGGTTGTGAACTTGCACAGGATTAACATTAGAATCGTTTATTTTTATTTTAATGGGCATGTGAGCACCATGGAGCAATGGAAGAAAGTCTTAACCTATTACACTTCTCACCTATTATTCAGTTATTAAATCAAATGATTTAAGAATTTTTACATGAATGACCTATTCCTGCTATTAAACGTTCATGTATGTTGCATTGGGACTCTAATATCACTTCATGAACTTCATGACTAAAAATGGAAGATAATACATTTAATATTGCATATAATTATGTGTTACTAACGAGGAGTCGATGTAAGTGCCATCCAAAAGTGAGGCATTGTAGTGGTATTTGACAAAGTCGCCGCGTTTCGTGGTGTAGTTGCAATGCTCTGGCTTTTCACTGGTCATCTGCACTGAGTCAGATGGGTTGTGGAAGTCAATGATGTGGACATCAAACACCAGCACAGCAGAGCCAGGGATCTTAGTGCCTGAGAGAGACAGAAACAAGAATGAGAAAAAAATGAACTAATGAACTTGAACTTATATATTTGAAATGTAAACAGAAGTGCAAACCAGCCAAGAGTTAAAAAGTGAGATTTTAAGGTTTTGAGCTTGCATCCAGTTTCATCATCCTGTATTACTGCTCATTTTATCAATTCTGCTGTCCCTGCATCACAGTTTGCCAGAAGCTCTGATGAGGCAAAACATCCTTATGTACACTACCAGTCAAAAGTTTTTGCACACAGAGATTCTCTACATTTATCTGGCCAGGAAACATTTTTTATTCATCACTACTAACCTACAAGAAGCGACCTACATAATAATAATGTGGATCATCTGACAAGTTCATGAGTGCATTTAACACAATCAGTTAAAAGAATGTTATTTGTTTATTTTATTATAGTATACAAAATTTTGAATGGTAGTGTAATTGAATGATAAAACGTTTGGCATCGTTATGTCTGCTGAAAGCGCTGTTGGGACAAGTATGCAATAGTTTTCCATTTCTAACTTCTTTCGCTATACACACCTGTCCCCTCCTCCCCATATGCGAGGTGCGGTGGGATTGTGATTCGTCTGTGCTCTCCAACACACACACCCAGTAGACCTTGGTCCATCCCAGCAATGACATAGCCTTTCCCAATGTACGTGTCATATGTACGATTCCTTGAGTAGCTGAAACACACACACACCAGCACACAAACATTAACATGAATATATAATGAATGTTTACATTAAATGTTTACACTTTACACACACTCTCCATGTTGTCTTGTCTTGTCTAATTATATTGTTGCACTTGTGTTTCTTGGAGACTTCTGTGCCCTGTTTGCACTTGTGGTGTGCTGTTCTGTTCTGTGCTGCTCTTGTGTAGCACCGTGGTCCTGGAGGCACGTTATCTGATTTCACTGTGTACTGTGTGTGTATGGTCGAAATGACAATAAAACCTTGACTTGAATACTGGACTTGATAAGGCTGTCTGCATTACATATTATCACTCATAAAGTTTGAACAACACCAGGAACAGTTTTCCTCTAACCTGGAGTCAAAGAATGTTCCATCCAGGAGTGTCCCATTGTAGTGATAACGCATGAAGTCTCCTTCTTTGCTCTTCCGGGTGCAGGATTCTGGAAGATTCTGGACCTCCACAGTGATTTCATCTTTGGGGTTGTGAAGGTCCAAGAGAACAACATCAAATACTAGAGAAGCCTGAGCAGGGATATCACTGCCTGAAAAGAGAATGAGAGAGTTTACTGTAAAATGGTGCATTCTGGGACATACAGATCTAAATTCTTTTAAAGAGGATGTCTGATTTTATCGTGATTATAAGTGATTATTACTTCGTGCAGCCTTGAGCACTCAAAGTACTGTAGTGATTGTCATTCAGTCTTCCCATCATTCATTCCCATCCCAGCAGGGTACCATCCCCACATACTGTGCCCCTCATTGGTGGCAGCCCACTGCTTCACTTGGTGAATGGGCTAAATGCATTGTGCTGTAGTGTGTTCACGCATGACTTTCGAGGTTAATAAATTAATGGTATTCCAACCATGATGGAGTTTTGTGTCTATTATATTTTCACTGTTTGATGTTACATGTAATTAATAAATACTTGGTTACTGCAATCTTTATAGTCTTAAAGAGTAATATGGTGTAATTCACAAACTGAATGAAAGCGAAAGCTTGGATCAGACGAGCCATTTTTACCATCTCCATGCTCTCCATATCCAAGTGAGGGAGGCATGGTGATGATGCGCTTTTCACCCACACACATCCCAAGCAGCCCCTGGTCCATACCAGCAATCAGCCATCCAATTCCTACATATGTATCATAGGTCTTCATGCGTGTGTGACTGTAACAAGATAATAGGGCAAACAGAAAGAGCAGTTATGAGGATTCATGCGAAATACATAAAAACACATCCACAAAACCTGGCGGCACAATGTCAGTTACCCTGACCACTGAAGATTGAAGAGTCTTGAACATACACAGTTATTCAACGTGCAGTGAAATGTGCCACTGAAACATCTGTGAAATTGTGAAATAAATTAAAAAGAAAATCGAGGACTAGAACTAGAACTAGTTTCCTTACCTGGAGTCAAACAGTGTGCCATCTAGCAGAGTGCCATTGTAGTGGTAGCGCACGTAGTCTGAGACCTCCACAGTGCGGCCGCACTGCTCTGGCTTGTGATAGGTTTGAATGTGCACCTTATCATCTGAGTTCCAGATATCCAGCAGCAACACATCAAAGTGCAGGATCGAATCAGGAGGAATGATGTCACCTGTAGAAAAAAGACCATTTCTGTTTTCTAGAATTGCATCACAAGCTGTCAATATGTTTTTCATCTGTTCATTCTTGTGACGTGTTTTTGGTTAGCAAAAGCCAGCCTGGAATTAAGTGTAGTGGACAGTATTTACATTTATCTACACAATATAACAGCATTTATAGATAATGGCATGTATTTGCTTCCTTCTTATTATATATATATATATATCTCAAGTCTTGTCGTCTGTTTATTCCTCTCTCTTTACATTTGTTTGTGTATTCAATGCAACCTCTGCTTCTGATTGGCTCACACTGACACGTGTTCCTTGACTTTACCAATTATTATAGTCCCTTCATAAAAAGGGTGGTGACTTTTGCGCATAGAGGGGAATATAAACACAAGACCACAATAACATGAGAGACAAAGCAACTGAGAGAACACACACTTTTCAAATGATCAGTGAAGAAAAAACGAGTTATCTAACACCAAATGGCCATATGTGAACAAGTAGTTTCCTATCAATTATTCAGTCAAATTATTAACAGAATTAAGCTGATAATTGGGATACATCAGAATGGACACACCCAGGTCTGATTACTGCCAGCCATGTTAAATCCAAACATCACTTAAACCTTCCCAGCCGTGTTAAACAGACAACATGGAGCAACCTATCCCTCGATCAAAAGAAATTCCAGAAGAGATTTGTAAAACAGCTACATAGGTATATAAGTCTGAGAAGGGTTACAAAGGCATTTCTGAGGTTTTGGGACTCCAAGCCCCTCAAACCACAGTGGGAGACATTATCTCCGAACATGGTGAGTCTTCCCACTGCCTGGCCTACCAAAATTGCTCCGAGAGTGCAGCAATGACTCAACACGAAGTCATAAAAGAACCAAGACAAACATTTAAGGAGCTGCAAGACTTGCTTACCTCAAATAAGGTCAGAATTCCAGCATTAGCAAGAGACTGGGCAAAACAATCTATCCATGGGTGAGTTACAAGGCAAAAAACACTTATAATCTAAAGGAATATAAAGTCTCATCATGCATTTACCTTGATGAGCCCCAAGCTTTTTGTAATAATGCTCTATGCTCTGATGATTTGAAGCTATTTTCAATCATTTTTTTAAATTCCGATTCTGTATGAAGCTAATATAGCATTCCCTAATGAAAACATCATGGTGGTGGTCTTGACTCAAACCCAAGTGAGAATCTGTTACAGGACCTAAAACAGGCTGTTCACGTTTGCAATCTCTCCAACGCAGCCGAGTTGAAGATATTCTGTAAAGAAGAGTGAGTTGGATGCAGTTTTGGCAGTTTTGGCTGCTCCAAAAGTGCCACAACCTGTGATTGCGTGCATGATATAGGTGCTGCAAAAACATTTTCCTTCAAAATAGGAAATACATTAGAAATAAATATGATTTGGTATTTGGTATAAATACATCAGGCCACTGTAGATTGCCATCGCAACAGATCAGTGCAAGGCAAATTGTAAAATGGCCATAATCTTACTTGGTATTCTCATAACATTCACTGATGAGTGTCCACAACATACAGCCTCACTCATCAGTGCTTCATTTTCTTTCTAACTAGTACCAACATGTGGACATGGCAAAAAATTCCTTTCCAAAGTCACTCCTTGCTGAAGTCTCCACCCCCAGCTCTCTCTCTCTCTCTCTCTATTTCACCTCTCTGTCAGTCCAACCCCCGCTACCAGCATCCTCTTCCCTGTATACAGAAACACCTTCCCTCTTTATACTGGTCATGCCATATAACATCCCCCACTACTCCTTCCACAATAAAGCAGTGTGTGTGTGTGTGTGTGTGTGTGTGTGTGTGTGTGTGTGTGTGTGTGTGTGTGTGTGTGTGTGTGTAGACTTGGGGGAGACTGTGAATCTTAGCCAGGTAAACCCTTACAGATAATGACATAATTATATACTCAGAGAGAGAAATGGATAACTCAAGATGTACAGCAGGGTTATAAAAAACAGTTTTAAGATTATCTCATTTTATGCATAACATTAACATACTGTATGTGAGTGATTCTTAGTTATAAATATATATTATATTCTTATCTAAGGTATACATTTATTTGAATTTACCATAGCCGTTCTTTCCATAGGCAAGCTCCGGAGGGATCTTGACTAGACGTCTCTCGTTCACACACATGCCCAGCAATGCTTTGTCCATCCCTGCAATCAGCTGCCCCCGGCCAACAAACACGTTGTATGTGGTGCCACGGTCATAACTGCAAATACAGAGAGAAGATGATAAATTAACCATTATTAATGAGATTATCTGTAGTAAATACTATTAAATTAAGATACTCTGTTAAAAAAAACTGCAGCAGCCTCAGGGACTGCTTCAGTTTGACTTCTGAGAACCCATCTGCAATACGCATTCATTCATTCATTCATTAGGTCTGTAGGCTTACCGATTGATTCAAACATTCTTTAAATTCCTATACGCTCTTGTTTTGTAAATCTACTCAGACACGCTTTCAGTTGTGTCTGCGTGGCTGGAGCATGGTTTGAATTAGTGAACACAATGGCACATGCCAGCTGAGATTTTCACTGTTTTTGGTGCTTTTTACCTGGAATCAAACTTCTTGCCGTCGGGGAACATGCCGTTGTAGTGGTACCGGACGAAGTCCCCCGTCTGTACGGCCCGGTCGCATTTCTCGGATGTGAACGTTTTTTCCACGACGATGTCATCTAACGGGACCGGCGGGGCGTTGCACGCCACGAAACTGACAAAAAACGCCAGAAAAATCATACTCGCTGTCAGGCTCTGTCTCATCTTCCCTCTGCACTCTGACACGGTGGGGTAACCCTTCTTTGCCCGTGATCTTCTCCACTGCAGCCCCCCAGAGCTCTCAGGACGTGTAGCTGCAGACTCTCCGTGCAGATTTGTTGACGTGGTATCCCGGGCCGCGACCTTCGACTAAAGTTTTTCTTTCAAAGGCACTAAACTTTTCTTTGGGCTTTCGTATCGTCCTGTTTTTTCGCACCCGTTTTCCGGCAAGCCCCGCCTCCTCTAGCTCATCCTCGCCTCTTGCAAGCATTTCTCAATTCATGCTTTCCAAACAACGGGATTGGCTAAGAACTATCATTATGATTGGATACTTGTAGCGGTTGCTTGATCGATGGAACTATTAGCCAATCGTAGCGAAGGAAGGGGGATTCACCAGCCAATCGTGGCACACAATGCAGAAAACCGCTAGGCAAGGGCAGCAGAAGCAAAGGAAGCACAGATTTGTTCTGAATACGGGTGGAAGAAGAAATGAGTCGAGCTGATCTCACGTTACACAGGAACATCGTGCATGAGTGTGGGACTAACTCGGCGTTTCCTACGTGGCAGAGAGAGGAGGAGGAAGAACTGCACGACGGGGGTCGTTAGAAGTATAGAATTATAGGTGACCAGAAGTGGTCAAAGATTTAAAGAGTTTCAGCAAAAGCATGAAAATCTGCAAAATCCCCAGTTTTGGATTAGCTCTGAAGCTCTGACTTGTATTCACCTCCACTAAACACTATAGTGTTCCATTCAACACTTAACCCAATTTAATCTACTGCAATTAAAATAAGACAACGTAACTGGACCTTCAATGTTGTGCTAATATACATAAAATAGGAAAAACTCCATGATCACTTTAAAGCGTTCATTCGACCTGTACTTGTCACTTAATTCAAAACTGTAAACGCAATTTCAAACAGTGATTCTTTTTGATACTGTACTGCTATTTTACTAATAGTGGTACTTCTAAGAAACGCTAACTGATGCTTTCACGATCATGAAAGTTTAGTTGATTATTAATTACCATATAAATAATTGCAATTTGCATATAAACGCTTAGTATTTATTGTTTGCAACGATTCAAAACACAAGCCTGGAGGTATTGTTTTCAGTCTGTGGATACTTGGTAGTTTGTGTTGTTTTTATAAGACTTATGAAGTGTCTTAGTTCTGCTTCTCGTCTTCTTTTTTAACCTTTAATTGTCGTGTAATAGGTAAGAACTGTGTATAATCTCACAAAGGCAGTATGAACTCTGAAAGGCCTGCTTACAAGTATTTTAAATGGAGACGCTGTAAGGCCAAGAAGTCATCAAAATTGGGGAAGCTGAAAAAAAGTCTTTATCATTCATGGCCAGTTTTAAAAGACATTGATATGATGCGCAACAGCAGCGGAATCTATTCTTATAGTTCTCCATGTTGCTACAGTGATGTTTTTTTTCTCATTGAACTTTGCCACACGAATGATTTATATTCAGTGAACTGCTCTAGTCTACAGACGGCCTGTTCCTCTGTGAAGAGCAGATTCAGGCGGATCCGTGTGGATGTGAGGGCCCGGGGGGAAGGGTGGAGCGGTGGAGGGGTGCAGGGGTGGAGGAGGGCAGACCGTGAGGACGTGGAGAGCCAGCTGACCTTCCCCCCTCCTTTCTTCTTCTCCAACTTTCTTCCAAACTCTTCCATTGGACCAAAATGGCCTCCTGTTCGCCGTGGCTCGTTCTGGCTCTGGTTCTGATCGGCTTCCCCTGTTGGTCTCGTGCTCAGTACGAGCGGTACAGCTTCCGCAGCTTCCCGCGCCACGAGCTCATGCCGCTGGACTCCGCGTACCGCCACGCACTGGACCAGTACAGCTCGGAGAAGTGGCCCGAGACGGTGGAGTACATGGAGGTGAGTCTGCGGCTCTATAGGCTCCTGCGGGACAGCGAGGCGTTCTGCAACCTGAACTGCAGCTCCATGCGCCTGGACCAGGAGAACCGCTTTGACGACTTCCCGGAGCTGCGCGCTTTTGGGAACGTGATGAAGCGAGCGCAGTGTCTGAAGCGCTGCAAGCAGGGCCTGCCTGCCTTCAGACAGACTCTGCCCAGCAGAGAGACCGTGGAGCAGTTCGAGAGACGAGAGCCCTACAAATACCTGCAGTTCGCCTACTTCAAAGTGAGTATAGTGCGTGTGCAGAGATGGAACCCCCCAGACGCTAAGAAAACTTTAATGGTCCCGCAGGTAAACGTTTATGGTATGACTGCACAATCACACAGACGCAAAGACCAGAATCAGAAAACCCTATACAGGAAACTCGAGTCACACAAAGACCAGAGCAATACAAAATATTATATAATGTCAAAATAAAACTCTACACACCACTATGCCACATACACAAAATGCTGTGTTCAGAAAGAGTGCTGGATGTAAATACTATAGGTAAATAAATAGAACTTGTAAAGTCTTTTATTACTGATTTGGAGTAACTTGACTTAAATGTGCTTTCCAAAGCAAAGAGTGCATTGTTGGCACACAATCTGTGTTTGGTCTTTGCATGTGTCATTTAATTTCACGATTTCCCTTCAGATTAATGTCTTAACACGCCTTTGATTAATAACCTCTTGTTCAGTTGAAGTGGCTGTATTAGAGCAGGGGAATTACTAAACTATAAAAGTCAGAGATATTCCAAAGAATGGAAACCACTAAAATGCAATACATCAAATTGGCAAAACATTAAATATAGATTATTATCATGTGATAACTAGTGGTGAAGGTTAGATTTGTTATATGTGCATATTAATTTACTGTTATACCGTTGTTACTGAGTTATACTGAAGTAAAAGTCTGTGGCTGTTAGATCCAGTCCTGGAAACCTCCTGCCCTGCTCAATTAAATTGGTACCCTGCATTTCGTCTGTATTTTCGTTTCCCTGCCCTGAGACATTTGTTCAACTAGTTGCCTTCATGAGTCCGACTAGGCTTGGGTTTTCACCCACCAGACTAGGGTTGAAAAAACTGATGAATGTCTGTTTATCCCTGTGCATGTGTGTGTTTCAGAGTAATAACCTGGCCAAGGCCGTGTCTGCCGCACACACTTTCCTGCTGAAGCATCCTGATGATGAGATGATGCAGAGGAACATGAACTACTACAAGAGCCTACCAGGAGCTGAGGAACACCTAAAAGACCTGGAGACCAAGTCATATGAGGCAAGATGAACAGGCATACACCAACAGAATGCTCATACACACATTTATAAAAGGTCTTTGGAAAAGGTTTGTGCTTTTGATTGTTGTCTTTGTGTGTTTTTGTGCTGCTGGGGCCGCTGAGGTCAGTGTATATAATAGCTATGGGCCCTACATAGTTTTTTCAAATGTCACATCATGTGAGACTGTTGAATCAAGCCAATTCAGGTAGTTTTATTGTCATTTTAGCCGTATACACAGTACACAGTGCAATGGAATCACGGTCCTCCAGGTGCAACACAAAGAACAAAAACAGAAACACTACATGTCTGCAAGTGCTGACATGACAAAGTACACAGAGTGCAAAGAAGAGCAACAAAACTACAGGACAAGACAAAATTTTTCCAGCTGACAATTAACACAATGTTATGGCAGATACTGTAG
This sequence comes from Phenacogrammus interruptus, assembly GCA_037974425.1. Taxonomy (NCBI): domain Eukaryota; kingdom Metazoa; phylum Chordata; class Actinopteri; order Characiformes; family Alestidae; genus Phenacogrammus; species Phenacogrammus interruptus. The sequence continues at coordinate 11,337,227 of JBBPCW010000139.1, read as the reverse complement.
TAAGAGATTCTGTATTAGTGCTGCACGATATTAGGAAAACATGCGATATGCAATAATGTTGTTGAGTGTTGCAATGGCGATATCACATGCGAGTAAAAACTTTATAGTGTAATATTTCCATTCCAACATGTTTTTTAAATTTCAACAAGAATTTACGTTCTTGAAATAAATCTGAAAATATTTTAAAAATAATTTTAAATCTTAAATAAATGTAAATATTATTAAGTTCTTAGCCAGAAAAAAATAGCAAAAGGAACAATCTATAACAGCAGCACAGAAGATGAAGAAAACTGCCCAGTGATGTTTTTGCCCTCTTCTCTGTGGCACCACGTGAAGAGTTTCGGAAAACACCATTTATTGCAGTTCAGTCAGTCTTTGGTGATATGTATATTGCGCATGTTGATATCGTAATGATGGTAAATTTGTGATATATTGTGCAGCCCCATTCTGTACCTTCTCAAATCTAATCAAATCACTTTCATTGTCACTTTTACACAGATGAGTGAAGGTGAGGGGACAGACCCCTACATTAGTATAGCTTTAATAGAAAGGAATTGTATTCTTATCTGTTTTTCTCAACTGGAAGACACTGATAATAATACATGTTGTAACTTAGTAGATTAACTTCATGACCGGATGTGTTTTCTTCTGCAGACACTGTTCATTCGTGCAGTGAGGGCGTATAACGGTGATAACTTCCGCACGTCTGTGTCAGACATGGAGCTGGCACTCCGAGACTTCTTCAAGGTTTATGATGAGTGTATCGCTGCCTCAGAGGGCACGAGAGAAATCCGAGAATTTAAAGATTTCTATCCCTCTATCGCAGGTTGGTTCCCACTTCCCTTTCTCAACTGTGAAGTTAAATGTATAGGTTGAACACTTTTGTAACAGAATAAAACTATTTGTGATCCCATTTTCCGTTTAGATCTCTCTGTTTTCATGCCCATGCTTAATTTCATATTTCTTGCTCTCTCTGTCTCTATAGATCACTATGCTGAGGTTCTTGAGCGTAAAGTTAATTGTGAGAGTGATCTGACACCAGTTGTTGGGGGATTTGTCGTGGAGAAGTTTGTGGCGACTATGTATCACTACCTCCAGTTTGCCTATTATAAACGTAAGTCTAAATGCTCTATAGTGGGTTTAAAAATGAATCACCATTTTCAAAACAGTCACATGTTGTTGCTTTGCAGCAAGAAATAAGGACATGACACACACACAAAATAATACCCATACGATATGTTATACACTAATACCCATAAGATTACTCCCATTGTTTATTAATAATGTGTGTTTCCTCCTGTTTTCAGTGAACGACCTGAAAAATGCGGTTCCCTGTGTGGCGAGCTACATGCTCTTTGACCCCAGTGATGAGGTGATGAAGAGTAATGTGGTGTATTATCAGTACCACAGAGAGAAGTGGGGTCTGACTGATGAGGACTTCCTGCCCAGACCAGTTAGTGCTTCATATCTTCACCAGTACAGACACTCATATTTGGGACATGCATACAAAAGTATTTCTAGGATATATTGAAGAATGTGTTGTTAAACATGAAACAACACACTGTTTTGTATTGATGTAGCGTAATATGCAAACTGGTACACCGGTGCAAGCAGTCTAAAATGTGGAATTAACAAAAATGTATGAGGCCATAGACTTTTATTTAAAACAGGTGAATAAAATCGTATTATGGTTGTTGCCTTGCATGAGATACAGCTAACACTAGAGTGCTGGTGCTGTGGGAGGCCCCTGTATGAGTTTTTGGTCCTCAGTGGATGAAATGAAATTGTACTCAATCTTGTAATCGGTTTTGGTTCTAGTTATAGCAGCTGACCTCTTCACAGGTGTACTACCTCTGTCTTCTTACTCACATCCTTATCATTTTCACAAATATATTCACTGAAAATATAGTTCACATAGTAACTTTACCCTAAATGCAACATTTGGTGTTAAAAGTCTTCATCATTAGTTTTGTGTATTAGAAGCGTATTTTCTCTAAATGTTTGGGGACATAGAACTCCATTTCATGCTAGCTACATTCACCTTGTAGCTCCAGTCCAAAACTAAAGACGAAAATCTGCTACTAAATCTCTACATTTAGGGTAAGGGTTACACTTTGTGAATCCATGTTAGGTAGTTGTGTTTCATTGAGGCAAAGTATCATGTACTACACTTAAACATATAGTACACATATACTACAAATCATTTAAAATATGTGCAACTCACTTTACAGCCCAGTTGAAAACCTGCACTTAAGAGGTTAACTGGTTAAGATAACATCAGATAACCCTTTATTAGTCCCACGGGTGTAAACATTTTATTTTTACAGCAGCAACAGAACAATAGAAGAAGTAGAAGCAACATAACCAATAGAATGAGATTGCTGGGTACTCGAGTAGCTTTGCACATCCCTAAATCTTAAACATGCTACATGTTTAATAACATGAACAACAGGAACAACAGCTTTTCTGATGATTTATGTGAGTACTGTGATGTTTAAATTATTTGTGCATATCTGTTAACAGGAAGCTCTACGGTACTACAATCAGACGGCAATGCAGTTGGAGCTGTTAAAATTTGCCCAAGAAAAACTCCGACACGATGATGAGGTGAGAAAAACCGAACGTGTTACACAGTTTATGTTCAGTTATTAACACTGTGTTTCATTTTTGTTATAGTTTTCATTTTGTAAAGCTGCTTTGTGACAATGACCATTGTTAAAAGCGCTATATAAATAAAATTGAATTGAATTGAAATAGTAATCTTTTGTTATCAAACATTGTAGATGTAGTAGAGACAACAGACAACATGATAATATTTATTCTCTTTGTTTCCATCCTTGTGTTTTGGTGGGGTATTGTTTTTTTTTGCTGATATCATATGTACTAACAACTGACATCAGGTTTCTGTTCTTTCTATATTGCAAAATTAGCCATTAGAATTAGCACATAACAAGTAACAAGGCATCATAGATAAGAGACAGGGCCAAAACAAGGTGATACATTCTTCTCTTACTTTGAATCAGTAACATTTTCCAGTTTCATTACTTCCACATTTCCTTAAATGCAATAATAAAGTTAAACCATTTTTACATCACCCAAGACATAGCTAACACGTGATGAAAACTAGGTATACAGTACTTCAGTTTGCATCCTATAGACGCCATTACTAAATAATCCTATATAATTTGCCTTTATTAAATGTAACTTTATGTGATTTCTAAAACTGGACAATAAATGATAATAAACATGCATTAAAACAGCCGCAAAAGCCTGAATTTAAGCATGTCTTAAAGAGACCCACTGTTCTCAGCACAACAACCAAATCTGACAAGTAACTGAAGAGTGGAAGCAGATTTATTTGAACAGGAGTTTCAGTCAGCTGGAATTCTTGTAATAAGAGAGGTACTTGCTCGCTGCCTGCTATAATACTCAGAGCCACTGGTACTTTAAATTGATTATTAACATGTTTTTTGTTTTTTTTTATTATCTGGTCAAAGATGCATATTTTTTATAAAAAACTTTTTATTAAAAAGAGTCACTAACAGTTATTTGGTGCTGTATGTGTTTTTGCTCTTCAGAAGATGCTGTGAAATTGTCCTCTGAGTTTGTCAACAGAGTATACATGTCATTGTTTTTTGGTCTAGCTAATATCTATAGCAGTTTGTTTGATCAGGAAAATCACTCAACCTCAGGAATTTCTGTTAGAAAAGGAGCGCTTTGTTCGCTGCATGCTGTAACGCTCGGAGCCACTGGGGTGCACAGTGAGCTCATAAATTCAGAGTCGGCAGCTCAGCACTGCCCACTAGGGGCCGCACACCAGCCTTTATTTTCTTTCCAGGAGCTGGAGTGCTGCTGCAAACTCAGTCTACTGTACGGTAACATCTTTCTGTGTCTCTGTCTCTTTCAGGGGGAGGTTTTGGAGTTTTTAGATGAGTATCTGGATGCTGAAGGGGAGTAGGCTAATGAAAATTTTTTGCACTGAATATACCCAAAAAGTGGGCAAAAACAGAACTATGAACTCGAATTTTCCAGTGTGGGTATGTGTGCCATATTTATTTCAGGTGACAGGGGGCCATGGTTCGAAATACAGGGGGTTCTGTGGGGTACTGTACCCAGACTCCCCCAAAGAGACCAAAAATGCAGGTGGGGGCAGTGGTTTTTAACTTTTTTTGTTGTTAAAAAAGGCAGCACCCCCCAAATACGGTGGGCCAATTCACACTCTGTAGGGGGCCTTTTTTAATCCATATTTACCAACCTCATGTTCCATACCAATGCATTGACAATCATTAGTACAATGCACCCTTACTGTACAATCACTGGAATTCTGATGAATGAATCAAAGAATTGACCTTTTATAATAAATCACAGTGTTCTGTATTCACTGCTGTCACCTTTTTTCCTTTTATTGTGTGAAAGTGTAAGTAAAACTGTTACATATTATGTGTTTTAATTAAAAAGGATATTCAAAATTGAGCTCTCAGGGAGATTATTCTGATTATTATGATAATTATTATTATTTAAAGACACACTCTGAGGCACTTGTCTGGAAGGACACCTTGCAAACAAATAAACCAGAGCATTAATTAATTATTAATAATACAAATGATGTAAATATACTCACAAGAGTGAGTAGATTAGAATTGGGTGTAAGTAATATTGCTCAGTTTGAAAGAACAGGATTAAATATTTATAATATTGTATAATTTTGTATTGACACATGAAAGTATTTATATTTTTTAGAGATCTAATATTCTGTGGGACAAACATTAGTTAATGATTATTGCATTAATATCAAAATAGCAAACACTGAAGATTCTGAAGAACTTTCATTACAAAACACATTAAAGACAATTTCCTTGTTTATTTTTCTCCATGATAAACATTGTTTGTGTGGGATTTGACATACAAGAAATATCTTATATTAAGATTAATAGTGCCTTTATTATAGACATGAAAATAGTTTCCATTATATGTCAGCAGTTATACTTTTCAAACATCTTCATAGAAAAATATATGACTGTTACCAATGATTATACAGCATTTTGGAATGAATCTCTTCATGTGTTTAGGTGGTGATCGGATGCCAAAAATATTGCTAAGATGAACAGTTTTACAACTGTTAAAATGACAGTATTGTAAAGTAGCCAGAATCTCCAGAGGACGGCAGGGCGGTGTGTTGGAAAGTTCAGCAGCGTGTGCAGACAGACGCAGAATTCCTAGACTTGTGCTCAAAATTAGCAGTGAACACCCTGAAGTGCTTCAACTAAATTTAACAGCAAAGACTAAACACTGGATCTTAAGTTCAAACATGTGATTTTTAAACGTGAATGTTAACTCAGACACTCACCCACACACTCAAACTCTTCTCATTTTTCTTTGCTGAAACACTGGCCCATAATTCTTTCCGACTCTCTCTCTCTCTCTCTCTCTCTCTCTCTCTCTGTGAACTTTTCCTACTATGGTGTGATAAACTGCACAGATACTCCATGTTCAAACACCTTTAAATGAGCCTCTGTCCCTCTTCTCTGTGTGTGAGTGTGGGTGTGTTTTGTGATCCTGAATATTCTTTTTAGTACCTGAGTGTGCTGTTCAGTGATGATCTAAATGTCCTAATTTAAGCACCGCAAAATACTCACAAGCTAGTACAAATACCAAAAATATGATTTATGGTTTTCAAACTTCCTCTCGTGCTGAGAACAAGTTCGGATTTGCAGGGGAAACACACTCACAAATTCACCCACCCACATACACAAAGAGCAAAATTCATGCACAGGTTTCATAAAGGGATTGAATTTTATTGACCATTCGGTTAGTTTGTCACACTAATGTGTATCTGTTAAATAGCTACATTAAAGTACTTGTACTTAAAGTACATAAACAGGTCAAATTAGACTTGACAGAAGGTATTACAAAAAACACACCCTAATGGGGCACTCCAGTAGAACCTGCAGGCCCAATAAATGGATTTCACCAACATACAATAATAATTATAACAGTATTTGATTTTATTCATTATTCAATTTGCTTATGTTTTCTTTTGAAGGAGTTTCACTTTCTCCTCTAATACTAGCAACCAGCTGGGAGTCTGCATAGTCTCAAAGCGGTGTCAGGTACTTAGAGTCCTCCTAGGCTTTTGGTGAGGGACATATGGTATGAAATGTTATTTGAAGCTGGAAAATATTAATGGGCAAAGTCATATCAATGACTATAATGGCATTAAATGGCATTACAGTGATCAAATTGCACAGCTACTTTTGGAAGAAGTGTCTTTTGAGGACTGACAAAGCTCAAAGCTGATCAAACATTCCCCAACATTCTAAGTGACTTTATAATCTTCCAGAAGAAGAACGTGGTGAAGATTCTAGAACATTGTGAATAAGGAGAGAATAGTACTGTAGGTGTGGTACACCACGCAAATTTGTCTTTGTAGGTGTTTGTTGGAGAATTCTGTGTTAGTGCTCTCACTTCAACATAAAAAAAAAGCGGAATAAAGGGAGTGGACACTACCATACAAAAATATGTGATTAAAACCAGCAACTTCTTATATGGAAATGGTACAGTAGTTTTTAAATACAGACAGTCTTGAAATAGGAGCATAACACAAAGCTATATAAATAAACAAAACCATCCAAATATACCTTCTGTCTGCACAAGAAACTGTCACACAACACAGGCAAGAGAATATGTTTGTCGCATTTTTGTTCATGCATTCAAATCACTAAATATATTGTATCATTTGTCTCTGTCAGCTCAGTGGTGTGTAGATGCGCAAAAGAACTTCAGTACTCCCTCATGACCCTGTAATCAAAAGATCTCGGTCTTGTTGCTTAAGAGCACAAAACAGAAATGTAATGAATTGGATTCACAAAGTCAGTCCTAGTGACCTCATCTTCTGCACATTTTTTCTCCCTTCTCAAGTGAGGGGCTTGTTTACACATAGCGTGGAATTACCAGCACTGGAAACCCTGCTATTAACACTGTTCTTAATTAATAATCTGCATTTGAGTGCAACACATGTTAGACTCCAGTCCTGGCACGAAATGTATTCTGTCTCATTAAACAGACCTGATTCACCACATAGCTAACTAGCATGGCCTTCATAAACTATTTAAAGCAGAATACTCACATACTTGTGATATGATACAATAATTGCAGCAGAAATGTATGTATTATAAAGCATTTAGAGGTTGGTTTTTTTTTTCAAGAAACTATCTACAAAACCTGTTAAATAAGAAATACTATATCCATGAATAAGTTTACATAGAAGTAAACACTGGCTATCAGCTCCCACTAGTGACCTGCGGGTCAAGGCTTTTTTATTAAAGCCAATCTTTTTGTAAGAGCCAACCTGCCCCACCTAACCGACAAAAAATAGTGGTTGACTTGCAGTTAGTCAACAACTAATATTTCTGCAGTTTGTGGGGGGTGCAGGTCATTAAAAGCCCTGACCCACACATCATTAGTGGTCACCCACCCAAACCATAGTGTTTCTGTAAATTACTTAAAGTTTAGTTGGAACACTGTGTTATCATTTTTGACCTGCTCCCCCTGTATCTGTGCAATTTTCTAATATGCTTACCTAACCCTGCCTGACACACAGGTTACATGTCAATCTGCATATCACTAAAAATCACATGACACAACGCCCACATTTTAAAACAGCATCTTATGTATTTGTAATTAATACGGTAATCCAGAATGCAATGTAATGGCAAGTTTTCATGAAAACTTCATTGAAGATGGATGGAGGCAATGTTTTTTTGTCTTTTGTGTAGTTTAGCAAGCTAGCTCTATACCACAGGGTATTGTTTTAACTGGCAAGTTAGTAAAACTGATATGTTACCTTAGCTAACACAAAGATGCTATGCTCCTTTTGTCAGATATTATTACTTTTGTATCATCAATTGTCCCAGCTATGTGAGGCCATCTTGCACCATTAGCTAGAATTACAAGGATTCTTTGGGGTGTATCTGTAGTTAGTCCAGCAACTAAGCTAATAATCATCACACGCATTACACTTTAATGAACACTGGAATGATGCTGGTGGCAAATGTGAAAACTGCAAGCAGGATCATCAACAGATGATTTGTGCCAAAATATAGGCAGCTTTTTAAATGTTTCTGCACCATCTAGAGAGCTGGAGGAGAAAGGCAGCTCACTAGGTATTGAAACCAAATGTTTTGTATCTGTAAATGGCAATATTCAGTTTTTCCATTCAGTGGATTAGACTGGTCACAGCATACTGAGAATAATTTTGAAGCGCTATAATAATGTTTTCGTAGTTTGAACTTTAAAGTATTATGAAGAAGAACTATACAGCACACATTTAAAGTATTATGAAGCTTGTATATGTTGATTACTAAGATAAACACAAACATTTAAGAAGTCGATTAGGTGCACTTTCGCTTCCTGTTGTCGGAACCTCTGTAGACGCAAACTAGGCCTGACACCTACATGTTACATTGAGACTTCCAGCAGCGCACAGAATCCAGCATTCACTCTCACATATCTCCTGAAACACATTCATATACTCACAGTCACTCTCAGAAGAACAAACCTACACACAGACAAATGTGTTAACACAGAAAAGACACGTCCCGTGCGTACACGGACCCTCACAAATGCAGTCCACCTAGTGAAATTATATTTACAAACCTAATCTAGACCAAAAAAGAAGGCATCAAAAATAGATAACACTAAAATGAAGAGGCACACTGCAAAGCAAGTGTGAAAAATAGACAAAACACTGAAGCAATAGACATTTCCTAAATGCTATCACCTTCCCTAGTGTGGAGAGAACTAAAACATTCAGGAACTCGAGTCCCCAGATATGTTGGTTAGTGTGTGTTTGTACATAGATCATAATGTTCAAATGTGTTTGGTGTTTGTGTAAGCTGTGCGTCTACACAGTCTGCTGAAGCTCGATGCATTGTGTTTGTCTGTTAGTTCCATTGAGCTGATAGTGAGAGCTCTTCTGCTGCTTCCTTTTGTAACACCACACACCCAAAGCCACGAGAACAACCGCCGCTACTATTCCAACGATGATGGCTGCGATTATTGGCCCACGGCCAGAAACATGGCAAGGGTCGTCCCCACAAGCTCCCTCCTCTGCTTTTTCCTGATGATCCAGGCTACGGTCTGCATCTCCTTCCACTGTGTTCAGATCATTGTGGGATTCGCCACCTCTGGTGGGAGCCTGCTCTAGAAAGTGGCCAAAACCTTTAGTTTCCCAGGAGACGCTGGTCGTGGGAGTGACTACGTTGCTATTGACGAAAGTATCTTGAGTAGTCGTGGTGTCCCGAGGTGCGATGCCTGAAGGTGTACTGGTGCGTTCGAAACCCTTTCCGTCTTGACTGGTGCTGACGTTTTCTGGGGCAGAGTCAGGTGTGTACAACATCGGTCTTTTGTCATCTAGACCGGCCGTGATCTGAGTGAGGCTGGTAGAAGTAGTGGGGCCCATCTCTACATCATTTGCCCTGTCAGCTGCGCCATGGAAGATGTGTTTGGATCTCTCAGTTACATCTTTAGACCCCACCTCCTCTAGACTTTTGGCCTCTCCTTCCATATCCTCTGGTGTAGGTTCCTCTGTAATTTCTTCTGACAGGTCTGTCATCCCATCAGAAAAATTACCTTGAGGTGTATCAGACACTCCTTGATACTCTTCTTCATGGACATGGAACACTCCCCCATAATCCTTCCCTCCAGGACCTTTGGTCACAAACTCAGTCTCTTCTTCTGTACCTTTGTTAAAGCCCTGATCTTCTGGTGTCTCAGAATCACCCTCTGTCCCTTTCCCCTGGTGGTCAGTGATAATTTCTTCCAGATCAGCCTCTTCTGGGCTGTCAGTCACACTTTCAAACTCCTCTACATTGGAACGTTCACTGGTGTCCACCCCTGGTTCTGTCTCATCTGTAGACCCTGCGCCTGCTTTCTCCTCCTCTTGGGGAACCGGGTATCCATCTAGCCAGGATTCCTCTGTGGTGTTCGCACTGTGACTGACAGGCTTGTGAGTTGGAGGCTGAGTTATGTATCCTCCAATTTCTTCTTCTGTATTTATCTCAGCCTCTGGCTGCCTGTCGTCTGTTTTGGTTGCGATGTGGTTCTCATCACCAGGGGCTTTAATTGGTGGTTCTGTGGAAATGAAGTGATGCTCTTCCTCCTGAAAAGCCTCTGAAGGGAACCAGAACATGTGTTTCTGGCTGAGCTGAGACACTGGGGGCTCCGTTACAGATAATGCAAGGTCTTCCTTATCTGTATTCTCTTCCTCTGCCATGACTGGCTCAGGTGTAGATTCTTCATCATCTTCATGGTCAGCAAATTCGGGCACCACAGGCATCAGACTCACACGATGCACCTCTTCCAGGCCCTCATAGAGATGATGGTCGTCTGGGAGTTTGTCTTCATAGTCGATGAAGGCCTCATCATTATCTATAAAGCATCAAATACATCTGTCTGTCTCAAACTTACAACACATAAATCCTGATTTAACACAGTTAGACCCAGGGGTAACTTCCTTATATTCTATAATCAGAATGTGTTTGTTTGTAACAATAGAAAGACATGGGTTTGAAAAAGAAATAAAAACAAATGCATTCATTTGTACAGAAATCAATAGGAGACACAAAGTCTACTATTATCAATGTTTTTCACAGGTTTATATCATAGTTGGTCAGTATATACTCTCACCTTTGACACAGAGCTGCACCAGGCCGTACCACTCTCCACAGCTGTCACACAGCAGGCTGAAGGCTGTTTCTCCGTTAGGCAGAGTGTATCCTGGATTACAGGCATACAGAAGCTCATCACCCAACTCCAGTCCTGTCTTTCCCTGCAGGTGTGTGTTAGGAAACGAGGGTGGTGCTCCACATGGAGCCCCTGGCACGGGAACAGGAAGGAGGCAGGTTTAGAATTTGAGTTTTTAAGAACAATCATGGAAAAAACACTTAAATCATTATTATTTGCAATATCTGTATTATCTTTGATATTAAGTGAAATTGTTTATTATGTGCAATTGTCTGTCGTTTGCAGTTTCACTACATAGGTCACTACTTATGTGACTTACGTCACTAATCATACTGATGACAGCATTTTGTGTACATAGCATAGTGTGTTTAGTACTAAGCATTTTCCATCACATCACATGATTATGACATCACAACCATGACTGATTCACAACAATCAATTTTCTGCTCTTTTTATATTGGAGAAATAAATGACACATTTAGTTCATTTTGGAATGTTACATAGTGCATCACTTTTTAGTTGCTCTTTATGCAGCAGATTTTATTAACAAGTGATTTGTATTAAATTATCTGAAGGCATACCAGTCAAAAGTTTTAGAACACCCCAATGTTTCAAGCTTTATTTAATTGAATTTCAAATAGTTCAGGTCCAATGAATAGC
>JBBPCW010000139.1:11302989-11314366 GCA_037974425.1 Phenacogrammus interruptus | reverse complement strand
CTGTGTGTGTGTTTGATTGAAGTATATCTGTAGCACTTGTTTTGAGGCTGTCTGTGCGAAAATTCATTTACTGTTTTGTAGTACTTATCTGAGAGAAAATTCACGTGTGTGTGTGTGTGTGTGTGTTTGTGTGTGTGTGTGTGTGTGTGTGTGTGTGTGTGTCTGTGTGTTCCAGAGTCTCTCTCATTGTGAGTTGATAACTGATGATGGGATCAGACACCTGAGCAGCAGTGTGTGTGGTCAGGAGCGGCTGCAGGTGGTGGAGCTGGATAACTGCCCCCTGATCACAGACATCACTCTGGAGCACCTGAAGAGCTGCCAGCGCCTCGAGCGCATCGAGCTCTATGACTGCCAGCAGGTCACTCGCGCTGGCATCAAGCGCATCCGGGTTAGTTATCCATAGCTCTGTGCATACACTGCAGTTCCCATATTCCATACAACTCTCAACCCTATTCATCACACATTACACACCTACTCTGCTGGATTCTTGAAATGTGTCAGTGGTTTTTGCAGTGCATTAGCATGACCGAGTAAGATACAGGACACATTTCACCCCAGCTTGGATTATCTTAACTCACTTAGTTACTGAGCATTTGATCTGTTATCAAACTGTATTTTACACATCTGTATGACACTTTTTATTAATGATTTATTATTATTACTGTTTATTATCATCTCCGTGTGGGTAACTGCAGCCTCTCCCTGATGCACATGAAAAATCAGGCCCAAAAACCCAGTATTTTGTTCCGTCCAGTCAGGTTCAGGTCAGCTAGCCGACATTTAGTGTGAATGGTATTATTGTGGAGAATATTCGGACTGCCAAGTCCAGCTTTAAATTGACTTGCAAATTCCATGTATCTCATTCAAAACTACAGAGTTGATAACCGAGAATGTATTAAATGTTTTAAATTGTGTAAGTTATTATCATGAAGGTATTAGATGTGTCACACATCTACACATGTATCCAATCTTGGAATGTATATAAATGGGGCTCAAATCAGATATCAAATTTGCACAAATGAAATAACACCCATATCACGATTGTGTATTTCAACCACAATGATGGAATATGACTGTAGCTTTTATTCTGCATGATATGATTGTGCTGGGTTGTGATGATACAGTAGTAGAGCAATTTAAAGATATTATTGGCACAATATCAATAGTCTTGACCAGCAAAATTCTAATTGCATTGGCAAGTTTGCTGCATAATTGCACATGAATGTTTAGGGGTGCCAATGTTTACAAGCCAGATAAAGTACAAATGAAAGGAGTGCATAAATGTGGTCACAAGATTTGCTGCAAAAACACCTGTTTTGTTTTCATTCAGTGGCAATTCTTTCAAGGATATGCTCAATGCGCTTGGTTATCACTGGGCACTGGTGGCAAATTCAGTGCTATTGTTTGGCTGAACTATTTTTCCTTTTATTCTATATTATTCTAAATTATGCCTATTCTTTTTAGAATATACATTATTAAACATAAACAATGATATTGTATGCCAGGATATTTTAAGTTAATTTATCTTTGACTTTTATAAATGAACATTTCCGAACAGTATGATGTTTTGATATGTCTTTCATCTTTTCTAGGCCCACCTACCTGAGATAAAGGTTCATGCCTACTTTGCCCCAGTGACGCCCCCTCCCTCAGTGCATGGAGGTGGTCAGCGTCTCTGTCGCTGCTGTGTCATACTCTGACAGAGGATTGGCTTTCTGAGGGACCCCATAGAGAGTGGAGCTGTCAGTCAACCTCTCAACCCTAACCTGGTCCTGCTGGACACCACTGCTAAACTCTACTCCAGGGTGTGGCTGTGGAAGGCATGTTTTTTTCACTGAGTGTTTGCCTGGCAGCAGGATGGAGCTACATAAGTTACAAATGCAAAATACAACTCGCCATGAAAAAAAAAATACTTCATACAGTATGACCCTCCAGATTTGCAAGAAGAAAGTGGAAGAGCCACTCTGTAAAATATTCCATATTTGGATCTATAGAAAAAACACATTTGTGGAAGTACTTAATGCAGTAAGACATGGAACTACTGACTACAGAGCCTTGTCTGTGTGGGAGGTCCTCCAGAGCTTCGTGACAACCAGACAGTGTTTACTTCTTGCTCCTCTGTCACCAATGCATTCCCTCGCAAAAGGGAACCAATACATTAACCAGATGAGCAGTGAGGGGTGGACCTGAGCCTCTTGTTAGTTGAGAGAGTTTTTTCAGAGATCGCTCCCATGGTGTGTGTGACTCCTTCAAAATAGGAAGTCGAAGCTTCAGTTGGACTTACAGTTTGCGTGTGTGTATGAGAATGTTGAATTATAGAAAACAAAATATACAACACTACAACCAAGGAACCTGTGTTAAAACTGGAGTAAAATGGTTCTCATTTTGTCAGTACTCACCATTATTTTGAGAGAGGGGTGGAAGGACATTTTAATAAACTCTGCCACATGTACAAGTGTGAAAGTAAAGGACGGAGAAAGAGAGATGGAGAATGTATGTAAGAAAAAGGATTTGTTCAGATGATGGAGCACTAGCAGCGGAAGCGAGGGAACCTTAGGAGTGATGTGACTTCATATTTAGAAAATTCATATTATATTTACTAAGGGAATTTAATATGAATAGATGAACATGAATTTTATGTTCTAAGTGCAATATTGCAGTATCTTGAAGGCCTAGATTTTCTGTTGTATGTGTCAGGATTCATAACACTCCATATTCAAACAATTTCTTAGCAATGTGTAATAGTGTTCTTTTAAAATGGTTCTTTTCTTTGCCCACATAGCTACTTAACTATATTTGCTGCCAGCTACCATATATTTATTGAGCTAACAGGCCAGTGCCCAGCGTGTATTTTTGCCACAAAGACCAACATGGAGGGTGCACTTTTAAGGCAATGCAATCATGAGAGCTTTTTGTGTCATTTTATGTCTATTTACCAGTGTGCACAAACCCGCATACAATTTGTAATGTAGTTTTGAACACTGAGGGACTTGTAAATGCACACTGGGCCTCATGTTACTAATTTAGATGACTGTTGAATCGATTTGCCTAATCAATGACGATGTCTTTCAGGTGTGAGTGCCTTTGATTTTGCAATGCTGGAATGAGCGTGGGAAATCTAGCCTCAGAGATAAAAGACTCAGGACTGCAATGTGATCCTTCATATCTTTCTTTCCCTCCTGCTTTATTGGTATTTAGCATTGGATAGCATCACAATCATGAGCGGCATCATCGAAAGGCAATGGACCATTCGCTGCGACCAAGTCATGCCTCCATATGTGATGGAATATTGAAGTTGCTTCTGAAGGTAAAAGAGATCATTGGAATTCTGCAGCAATGTAAAGGACAAACCCCTCTCTCTTTTCATATTTTTGACAAAGAGTTGGAAAAAAGTAAGATTGTCCTCGTGTTCTGGTGTTACTGTGACATTTCTTTAAATAAAAGATCTGAGCAGTGTGTCACATTCACTGTTGTTCATCTGTGTATTTGACTTCAAACTTATTTTCGATGCTTTTTTTGGGGGGCTAAAACTGCCACTTTCTGTAAATGATAGATGAAAGTTGCTAATAGCTGTTGTCACATGTTCTAGCATCACCCATATTTAAAGAAACTCATTTTATGCTCTTTTGTCGCTATTGCTATGGAAACAAAACTTGGCTCAAATCGTTCAGATACTCCAGTATTTGTTCCTTATGTTTGTATAAGTCTGTCTTTTTTTCCAAGCCACAACATTTCTATCCTAAAGTACACATCTCATCAACAAGGGTTAGTGGTTAATGTGAATAAATAACTTCTTGCTGGATTGGGTATCTATGTGACCTTTTCACTCAACAATCAAATGTAAAAGATGAGATGCCTGAGAAATCACTAGTGTGATCACTTTAAATGATTGGACAAAATAAGAAAATGGTTTAATGTTGAGTGAATAACTGAGTTCTAGGGTGACCTCTAGTGAGCTCAGCTCCTCAATCCTGTTTTTTTGTGAGCTCAGTCAGTGAGGGGGAGCACTGGTTGCTGCCATCATTTCTGCTGCCACTGCCTAATATCCAGATGGCAGTAAGTAAAATGATCATTCTAAACCGTTAAATGTTTACAACCCATAAAAGTGTATTTAGCAACATACGGCAGACAAGCAGCTTGGGTTCAGTTGATTATTAATGAGTGAAGCCACCTAACTTGTACTCCATTCAGAATACTTTTTTTATAGATGCTCCTGTTCAATAAAATAGTTTAGACGCTGTTGTTGATCAGTAGAAGATTTTCTGTCCTACCGTATTCACATCTGTCAAGTACAAGCCCATGAATCATGCATTATGTTTCTTCTACATGTCACTGTTGGTACAATAAGCTCTCAGAGTGAGGGCATTTCATTTTCTCTAAGGAACACACCCATGGGCTGATGTCTTAAAATTACAGTCACACCTCTTTTTTTCTATTTTGTACACTGGGAGGCAGCCTTGCTTTACAAATGAGCCAGCTTGTGTGGGTTAGTGGGTTATTACTATTACTCTGGATAACTACTGCCATGGCAGAAAATTCCTTCTTCTGAACGTTTTACATTTCATACAAAGGGACAAGAAGAGCTTTGAATTTGACTGTAAGGCTTTTCTATTCAGGACCTACACCTATGTGATAGAGGTCAGATGCTTCACTTCAGAACAGAAAAATGGAGTGTGTGTGTGTTTGTGTGTGTGTGTGTGTGTGTGTGTGTGTGTGTGTGTGGTGTGTTTCACCCACAATTAGAGGAACACTTTTGCCAGACTTGGATAATTGTTTTGGCCTCTAGCGTCACAGTGTGATCAGCTACTATTAAGGTTAAGGGTTCCGTTCAGGTTAGTTCCAGGCACAAAAAGAAATGCAATGTAATATGTGAGAGACAACAGGATGCACGAGCAGAGTAGCTTTATTTAGGGGTTTTCAACACTCACCATCAAACACTTCTAGCTCAGCTCAAAACATGGGCAGTGTTGTACCTAAACCTCATAAACTGAAACATTTAACATAATGAACTTTATTGCTCTTTGACCCTTTTTTATTATTTATTTATTCTTATATTTTATTTAATTCTATATTTATTACAGTTATTTGTGTTTATTTTGTTATTTTATCATTTAATTATTCTATTATCTATTTTTAGTATTATATCTCTATGAATTATTTTATTTGTGAAAGAGCTGCTGGATATTTACATTTCTCCTTGGGGATAAATAAATTCCAGCTATCTGTGTAAACCAAGGTCTGTAAAGTAGGGTAAAGTTTCAAAATAATAGTTTTGTTCAGTCAGAAGAGAATTTACCAAAAACTTCCAAATATATAGAATAGGTTGAGGCAAACTTAAAATTACTTAAAGATGTTTATTAGTAGTATTTTCAATAATGGTAATAAAATGAAAACTATTTTGTTTTAAGTGTTTATAATACATTCTGCATGAGTGTCTCTAAGTGGTTCATGAAGCATTTTGTTAGATAGACTTGATCGATTCCAAGATGAAACTAGGCCCTGAATCAGAGGAAGATGGGTTTTTTGCTTTTTGAAACATTTTTCAGTACCATGTTTTATTCTTCCTGTTTCATGTTATTTTTTATTTAAATAATTCATATTTCCCCATCGACATCCACTGTTCATATTGCCAGTACACAGGATACTCAGCTAGCCTTAAGCAATGTACAGGGCCCTATCAGATCACACAGAAGACATGAAGGTTTTTTGTTTGTTTTTTTGTTTTTGTTAGTTGTAAAGTTAGTCATGATTGTTTAGGGCATGAATATGTGGTTATCTTAAGTGCTCAGTGAAGAGGTGGATCCTCAGTGGCTGTTTGAACACAGTGAGAGACTCCAGGCAAAGTTCGTTCCACCACTTGGGTGCCGAAATTGAGAAGATTCTTAAAGCATGTGTTCAGCGTTTGAGAAAAGATGGATCAGGCCACCTGTGGTCTGATCAGCATATTTTGAACTGATGTGTAAAAGAAAAATGTGTAAAATAATGGGATATTGATTGATAGGCAGATAAGCCATTAAAATATTTTATTTTCATTTCAGGCTTTTATTAGTGGTAAAAGGGCCTTCAGTGTTAAGCCAAAACAAAGACACCATGGGTTCATTAAGGCATTATTTGGATTTTGGTCAAACCTAGTATTTAACTGTCATCATCAAAGTGATGTGAGGTGAAATGATCTGTCAGGGCTAAAGTGGGATCTCACTATTATGAAAGTATTCTGGTCAAATACTGTACTTATCCTCAATGTAGCCATTGTCATTTGCACTACACTTTGTCTTGTTCTGTCCTGTTCTGCTCTTGTGTTGCAGCATGGTCCTGGAGGAACGTTGTTTCATTATTACTATGTACTGTGTATATGGTAGAAATGACAATAAAATCGACTTGACTTGACTTGAAAAAGGGGGAAAGGTTAAGACATTTCTGAGACATAAGTATGACAAAAGTTTTGGTTAAGGGTAGAACAGGGTTCTACTAGGTATCTTTCATCTTTTATATGGTTTCCTAATGTATATATGTTTTTCCTTTATACAAAACATCACAGCTGTATGTTTAGGTGTGGATTAGGACTGATTCATCGTCTGTATAACTATGTAAAAAAATCCAGCTTGTTCACATTTTGAGTGTATAAGATCAAACTGATTGACCATGAAAGCACTTTTCTCATCTTTACCAAGACATTCTGCGGAGTACTGTGTATTATATTCACCCCTTTAAAAGGGTGTATCTACAATTGCAGTCCTTATGATAAAATGTGGTTTGGAGTTTATAGCTACACTCATTCCAGCAGAGGGCTTCAGTCCTCTCTCTGAGAAACAGGTTCAAATAACCCTGCATCATTTTTGTGTTAACGCAGCTATAACCTAGAGTAAGATGAATTAATCAAACAAAACTGAATTTTGTTCTAGTAGAGAATATAAACATGCTCGGTGTGATTTCAGAACTTTCTCGTCTGGAGTGGTTGGACTGATTTTGAGCAGGCGGCGGTGCAGACTGCTGTGCGGCTGTGCAGGACCCGTGCTAGCCTGCTGTCAGTGTTAGAGGGGCGGCGAGGCGGGCTCGAGTCTGACCGGGTGGAGGAGCTCTTCCTGCCGGTTCTGCAGCACTGGAGACCCGAGGAGGAGTGAATGCGAGCTCAGGCTGTGGCAGAAGGGACTCTTTCAGGACTGAAAGTAACTAGGAGCTCCAGGGAGGGTGCCGGGCCGAGCGGGGGCTTGTTGAGCGGGGCGGCAGTGAGATGGAGGCTCGGAGCGGACAGAGGCCAGGCAGCAGGGCCCAGACCACCCGGCCCTAGGTTAGCTTCAGCTAGCAGCTTTTAGCACCCTGGTTTAGCTTTAGCTAGCAGCTTTAGCCAAGTCTCTGATACCCAAACTAACCCAACATCTGCTCGTTTTCATGAGCATCGCTGTGGTCTCCTCCATATGTCTGTCCACTTTACAGCTTATCTGTTTTTAACCTCAACCTTCCGATCTGCTGAGCCACTTTTGTGCCTCTCAAACTTTTCAAGAAGTTGTTTTTGTTTTGTTTTGTGTTCAGGACCATTATAACCGAATAAAAAGTTGGTATCGAATTATTTTATCTGGTGCCAACTTATTTTCTGGTTGGTGACTTTTAGCACGTCCTCGCCGAGACTGTGTTTTGGTCTCGTTTCCTCAGTTTTTTGTTTTCTTACTGAAGTAGGAGAGACGAACAGTTTTCCCCCTCCTCGTCTTCAGAGCCTCGGCAGCTCTGACCCAGCAACAAAGCGATGGAGGAAAATGACAACATGGACTATTTTTACCAGCAAGTGTTGCAGAAGGACGTGAGCCGGCGGCTGCAGGTCGGCCCGGACCTCATTGACTACCTCAGTGACCCTCAGAGATCCGGGGACG
The DNA here is from genome assembly GCA_037974425.1 of Phenacogrammus interruptus. NCBI lineage: Eukaryota > Metazoa > Chordata > Actinopteri > Characiformes > Alestidae > Phenacogrammus > Phenacogrammus interruptus. The sequence continues at coordinate 11,306,501 of JBBPCW010000139.1, read as the reverse complement.
TGGAGCAGGACAAGTCCCGGCTGGACAAGACCGTAGACGAGCTGACCGGCTGGGTTAATTCAAGCAATTACAAGGTATTCACTTTTTGTTTTTGAGCGTAACGTGAGTTCAGTTGAGCACTTAGACGTTGTTCATAAAGATTTTCTTGACGTAACCGTATTATTTAGTAAAGAGCAGCTCAGCTCACAGCATCGTTTTGTTGTGGCCATGTAGTACATCTCGACCAAAGTCCTCAGTTAAATCTCATTCCAGCAGTTAAAACCTCAGAAATAGCAGTTTCTAGGCTGCTTATCCCCGCAGCTCTTTCAGAAAAACGCCCCCCCCCGAGTGCTGCATGCACCTCTTGTCACATTCACACTATATATGATGATACATTACAGTAAATGTGTTTTGTATTAGGTACGCCTGTACTCTTGACTGTGAAGACATATATCTCCAAATACAGTGTTTTATCAAACTGCTGGTTCCTTCGTTTATTAAATTATTGATTTTGTGTGGAAGCAGAAATGGATGAGCATCTGTGTCCTGGGCCTTGTGTAGCTGGGGGAGGGGTCGTGGGGGTATTGTTCTGAGGATAGGGAGACCTGGCTGACACTATTTAGAGGGACATCCATTCAAACCCGTTCAGTTCTGTTTCATTTACAGATACCTGGTGTAGTAACACTATATTTATTTATTTTACTTTTTTGCTGAACCATGCTGAGGTCATTTTCACAGATGAGTGTTTGAAAAGACTGTCTGATGCATGAGTGATGCCACTGATTTGTGTAGTCTTTTTTCACAGGCATATTTAATGAAGTATTGTTTATTCCATTAGCATAATACGGATGGACTTTAATGATCCCTAGTTAGATAATGCTTTGTTTTGATTTTGAGATACAGCTGCAGACATCTTTTACAAGGTGCGGTGCACAAATGCAAGCTGTGTACATTTGTTTGTGTTAACAAATGCTAAAAGCATGTAATCTAGGTTGTAGTATTATTTTTTTTTGTGAAATCACAACCTTCCACAACTCTTTAGAATAGAACTGTTTGTGGATTTTTTTTTCCAGACAGGAACTTGCGCTGTATAAGCAGTGAGTGCAGAGTGCAGGTCTTCAGGCCTATGTAATTATTGTATTTCTATGAATCTCATTGTCCTTGTGAGAGGAGATTGCAGTGCCCCTTAACATCAAGCTCTAGCAGGTGCTTTTCTATCAAAGAAGCTTTAAAGGCTGACCATTTAATGTGCCGGCAGTGTTTTCCAGGCAGCAGCATAATGGGTTTAAAGGAAACTGAGCACACATTTGTGCCAATTATTAAATGAGGCCAGGAAAATGTAGTAAATTGTAGAAATCGGGTGGATAGCTTTCGCACAATGAACATATTGGCGCTTTCATATCAAAACCTATAAAGTATTAACTTAATACTTTTAATTCTGATTATGGACTGATAAAAATGCACCATGATCACTAGAATCAGTTTTCGTTATTTACTTGTGTTTAAATTTAAGAGCCCCTTTCCTTCTCTAAGCTGAAAATGTAAGGACTATGAATCTACAGGCCAGGTGCTCTGCAGTACTGCCTACCTTGTCTTACTCGGGACCTTCTCTGGCTGCTTTGACTAAAATAGGTCATAACTGGAGCTCCTGGGATGTAGTGAATATTTGATTGTTTCTCTGGAATGTGGACTTCCATCCTGCACTGCCAAGAAATACACTGCAGCAATCCCACCACAACCCTCAAACACACACACACTAAAATACACACACATTTTGCCAAATATAATGGGCTTGCAGACACATGCTGAAAGACATGAGAAATGATTTTCACTTTATATGGTAGTGCCACTGCAGAAATCATTGCATCTTACCAGCCAGAGGGGCTGCAGTGTTGCTTTTTCAGTCTTCACTGTGCTCCAGTTACAGCAGCCTGTGTTTCTGCTGTGGGTGTGTGTCTGTAAGAGAAGATGAGAGGATGATGAGTGTGCGTTCTCAGTTGATCCTCTTTTTAAAAAAAAATTTTTTTTGCTTCTTTTCAGGTTGCATTGCTGGGGATAGATATCGTCAGTGCGTTTGTTGATCGCTTGAGCGAACGCTTTCGAGGATATGTAGGCACAGGTAAACTTATGTGTGTTCTCTAACCAGTATTGTGAATTAAAGGGACACTGTATTAAATTAAAGAATCCTAAAGAATGTTTTCTCTCGTCTATAGTCTCAAACCTGACAATTACAGCTGCCTCAGCTAGAAAGGGGAATACCACAGTGACTCATTACTTGGAAGATGACATAATCTTTAGATGAAAGCCACACTCAGCTGTCTTGGCACCCATCCCTCTCATTTTACCAAGGAAACAGCTTGTTTTGTTAGCAGCAGAGCACCCCCACACATATAGAACCTCATTTCTCTCTGTAAACACAGACTTTACAATAGACAGTGGAAAGGATGAGGATGACATCATGAATAGAGTGCCTCTAAGATTTGAAAACACGTAATTCTCTCTGTATCTTCTGTCCTTCTCCCCCCCCCCCCCTCCATGTTTGCCATTTAGTGGTCCCTGCGTTAGTGGATCGGCTGGGTGATGGAAAAGATCAGGTTCGAGATCAGGCGCAGGCGCTCATTCTCAAACTGATGGAACAAGCTGCCACTCCCATGGTGGGTCCACAACTCTTTTCTTCTCTCTCTTTTTCTCTGCCCCCCCCCCTCCCCACACACACACAGTTTTCTTTCTTCCTTTTTTGTTTTCCCCATATTACTCTCTCTCTTTGTCTTTTCTTGTCTTTCTCTTTATCCTTCAATGTGCTTCACTCTGTACAAGCCATCAGTAATTTTTGGATATGCGTGTGCCTTCGCTTCCCTTTCTTTACTCTCTGACAGTAATTCATATGGCTCCTTACAAGGCCATCCCATTTCCCATCTTGAGTTTGTTCCTGTTTCAGGACATGCAGTGAATATGATCTCTCTCGCTGTCTCTTTCTGTGCCTCCCCCCTTTTTGTCTTACTCTCTCACTCACTGTCTGGCTCTTTGTCTCTCTTTTTGCATGTAGTATGTGTGGGAGAGGTTATTCCCGGGCTTCAAACACAAGAACTTCCGCAGCAGAGAGGGTTTGTGTTTGTGCCTGGTCGCCACACTGAACGCGTGAGTACTAAGATGCATCCACACTTGCAGTCTCCACACTGGCTTCCAGGGGTCACTGTTTACAGATTTATTGTGCACATCACTATGAAATTTTGCTTTCCTTTTTTAGGGTGAAAATGTATTCAGGACTAGTTCTTAATAAAATTATCACAAATTACAGACAAATTAATAGATGTTCTTCCATCAGTAAAACAGTGCTCACTGCTACACTTTGGCATTACCTTCAAGCATATTCTGCCAATTAAGTTTTTATTAGACGTGGGCATAGATTCATTTTTTAAATCTAGATTAATCTCATTGTAATTTTGGAATCTAGATTAATCTAGATTAAAATGGCTCATTTGAAGTCTGCCGAAGGTTTGGAGCCCAACCCCCCCCCCCCCAAAATGAACCCA
>JBBPCW010000139.1:11267070-11277879 GCA_037974425.1 Phenacogrammus interruptus | reverse complement strand
ATATCACTGTGTGTGTCTCCTATATGATATATTTAACTGACATTTTTTATCGTAACAACCAACGATTTATACAGGAATATAATGACTATTAACAAGGTTGCCCAAACTTTTGCATCCCACTGTAACTATTTTCATAGTTTTGTTAATAGATTTATTCTTTTAATAATTTATTTCTGTGTTTTTGTTTCGGTTTTCGGCAAAGTTTTTCCTAATTTTTTCGTTCTGGCCAAAAATAAATCATTTCAGCGCATCCCTACTATTTATGTTACAAAGTAAGTAACATTTCCATAACAATTTAGAAGTAAAAACAAGTTTAAAAACAAAATATTGTCTCAAAAAAATGTGGAGCATATTTGCTGGTCCCGCATTGTTGTGGAGATTTCCACGCAAAACTATATGTTTGGTTCTCATAAAATGTCTGCGTGTGACTGGGTCTGCAAGTCCTGATCTGCGTAAATCTGGGGGATTACTGTATGTATATTTTCATGTACTTGAGAGAGTGAATGAATGAACTACTGAGTGATAGAAAGAGAAACAAAGGAATATATATATTATTAAGATTATGTTTGCAGATGGTAGCCCTGTAAGGTAAAAGTGTCTCTGCCTTTCCAGGGCGACTACGCACCAAGCAACCATTATCGACACCATCAGGAATGGGCAACAGTCAGGTTGACTCTAGGGGGCGGAGCCGAACAAAGATGGTATCTCAGTCTCAGCGTAAGTAAATATAAGGAAAATAAACATACCATCCATGACGGTCACAACCACACCTGTGAAAACCGTTACCCCCCGCAGTTATAGATGCACACATGCATGTATAGACTAGCCAATAACTCACCTACATTTCATAGTCTTAAGAATTGAACATACCTGGTGTACTTGATGGATACACAGCGAATTCTCTCAAGAACATTGTACATGACATCTTTATTGTAGACAAATAAATCAGCATTCATTGTCTACATTTGGAGTTAACAAATGTGCATATTACACAATAGGCATGTGTGCACACTCACCCATCTTGCTTGCTATACCAGCCACTGTTTGAGACTGAGTAAAGCACAGTGTGTGTATCTCTAGAATCATCCTGCTCTTGGGATGTAACACCCAGCTCCTTCAACTGTTTCTGTGCCTCTAGGTTCCGACGATTCTGATTGCACGCCAGGTACCCTCGTCTGACGTGTTGGCGAGTGTTGGTGTGAGATTGAGCGAGTGTGCGCGCGCGCGTGTGTGTGTGTGTGTGTGTGTTCAGTTCCCTGCATGCCGTGTGGTTTTCACTTGGGTGTGTTACCGAGTCCATTTCTGCCTGCAGGTCAATCAAGAACCAAACACTCTTTAAAAGCACACACAAATTCAATTGTGTGTGTGTGTGTATGTGAGTGTGTGTGTGCGTGTGTATGAGGCCTCGCAGACTTTAACTCAGTCCCCAGAATGCTGAATAAAAGGAAGTAAGAATTAATAGGAGAAGCGGTGAATCATGAAGTGTGTTAGTAATTCCATCTTTTTTGTTGTTGTTGTTGAATCTTCATGGTCGTTGAGCATTTTCGCAGCTTACTGTGCAGTTATTGCAGTGTGCCGTGCTGTTCGGCAGCTTTTCTAATCTATGTGCACCTCATTTCGCTTTCTTTATTTACGGCCATTCAAACATATTGTACCTGTGTACGGACACTCAGACAACCTGCATGTTTTTTGTTTTGTTTTGTTTTTTTTTATCCCATACCGCATTACTTCTTTTTAATGTACTTTTCCTCCTGCCCAATGGGCGTCCTGGCCCCTCCCCTCTCTACAAATCTGCCCCTTCATTGGCTCAGGATCTCAATCTGCTACCCCTGTCGGTGGTAAGATATTCCACATATTTTGCTTGTCACTCATACCCTTTCCACACCTTTCCCTGGGCTCCACCCTCTTCTCCAACATATTTTTCCTCCATGGTTGATGGAGGCACACTGACCTACTCAGCCTCCACTCTACTTGCTGCATGTAGAGTGTATAGCTTCCCTGCTTGGCCAAATGTTTTTTTGTTTGTTTTTTTTGCTTTAACTTTTGAAAATGTCGTTTTTGTTTGGTTTAGTTTAAAAAATGATGACTCTGGAGGTTGTTCTTCATGACCAAAATTGAACCAAAATTTGGTTCTTGGCATTGCAGAGAAAAGTGTGGAGGAGTTTTTCAGTGTTTGTCCTCTTTTGTAGGCCTATAGGAACCTTTTCGGCTATTCACTGGCAACTTTATTCTTCCTGTGTGGTGACACTTCATGTCAAACTTCCCCTCTTTGTGTCTGTTACTAGATTCTTTAGGCATTCGGATTAAATGTTTCTCTACCTGCTTATAAAGCTGAACCTGTAATGAATGTTTGTTTGAATTTGGCTCGCAGAACTAGTCATAGTTGTCTAATTATTTGTCTCTAGTTTATGTTTGTTCCATTTGTACTTTTATAGTGAAAGTGCTGGTCTCTGTCTTATCCTCTTTCCTCTCTATCTTTTCCCTTTCCTCTCTCTTTAGCGGGTTCTCGTTCTGGCTCTCCAGGCCGCGTGCTAGCCAGCACAGCCTTGAGCACACTCAGTACAGGTGCGCAACGGGTGAGTGCAGTTCCAGGCTCCCACCGTCGCAGCAGGATCCCTCGCAGTCAGGGCTGCAGCCGTGATTCCAGCCCAACACGCTTGTCTGTGGGTAAGCACCAGCCCGTCTTTTTATCTACGTCATCAGGACTGCCACAAGCAATTTTCACTTCAGAAATCAAAACTGTATCTTTTGAAATAAAATCTACTAGATTCTGTGTATTCTGCCTCATTTCTTTGCACCAGTTACAGTGTTGTCATCTGTTTTGGTGCATTTTTTTTTATCAGAGACATTGTCAATCTGAATTGTGATTTTACTTTTTTCTTGGCTTTGGGTGTTGGTAGGGTGTGCAAAGAGCGAAGGTAGCAAACAGCAAATTGTATTCTTACACATCTTAAATTCTGCTTTTTTAATCAAAGCACCATCAAGCATTGGCCACATGTACAATGGAGCAAAAGGAGGTATGTTTTCTATCTTTTGTTCAATAATCCATCCCATCCCAATAATCCATTTGTCTGTCTGAGCACTGGCTGGCATCGCAGTGGCGTTTAATGACAATTGAGCTGTATTACATGCTTTGGAGAAGCTGGGCTTGCTCTCACAATAACTTGCTGAGCCACATAATGCCCCAGCTGTGGTCTTAATGTTAGTGTTCCAAAGCTTAATGGCTGCAGAATCTCATCTCAGAAATGTAGATACAAATCACTGTCTTCTTCTGGTTTACCTCTGTCTTCCTTCTATTTTCCTCTTTTTCCCCATATGTTAATCTAGCTTTTTGCATGCATGTATTTCCCCTACATTAACACATTGGTGTCTATTTCTTGGAATCTCTGTGTTGACTTAAATGTTGAAAATGTATATACAGTAATCCCTCGCTTTTTGCGGGGGTTACGTTCCAAGAGCACCCGTGTGTATTGAAAAACCGTGTTGCGTTTTGGTAAAAAAAATATATATATTTTTTTTTAAAAAGCCCTACACATGCCATCAAATCTGCTCCCAGAACACTAATTTCTTTTGAAACTCAGTTTAATGCATTACCCATAAAGAACATGTTATGATAAACAAATCAGAATCAGAAAACTATTGTATAAATAACGTTAGCATTAGCACTTAGCATTAGCAGCGTGCAAAGACTCGTACACAAAAGAAACACTAAGATTGGTCAAGATTAAAAACACTAAAATAGGACAAGATATTTGACAACTTTTCAGTGTATTACTGCCACCACAGTGCTGGTGGTGGTAATACAGTTTGATTCTCAAAAATAAAAAGGCGAGGATATTCTGCGTAAAACTGAGTTTGGTTCTTTAGAAAATCCGCGTGTGGCTGAATCCGCAACTCCTGATCCGCGTAAAACTGGGGAATTACTGTATTTAGTGTGGGTTTCCTTAGGGCTTAAAATTAAGAGCCATACTTTTGTCATTGGTAGCGCTTGCTTTATTTCATTGCTTTACTGTTGTTTGTGAATCTTATGTCAATTCATTCTCCTCTGTCCTGTCTGATATCTTTGTATAATCTTTGCATCTTCATTCCTGCCTTTCCTATCTTCTCTTTCTCTATTTTGTTTGTATTGTCTTTTTTTCTGTCTTCCTTTCTTGGGGTCGGGCAGCTCGGGGTAGTCGTATACCACGACCTAGTGTGAGTCAGGGCTGCAGTCGCGAAGCCAGTCGAGAAAGCAGCAGAGACACCAGCCCAGTGCGCTCCTTCACGCCACTTGGTGAGTAGCCATGGCAAACGGTACATATAGCTGTGGCTGAGGGGATTCTGTAAGACCTTTGTGTTGAGTGACTGAATGCAGTTTGTGTATATTCGAACAGAGTTTTTGCTAATTTCTGCATGACTGCTACTGTATGCAAGGCCTCTTTCACACCAGACAACCAGAACTTGGCTTGGTTTTCTCTCACTGCTTGTTTTATTAATATCAAACTACATGCCCCCATTAAGTAAAATTTCAGGTGGGGAATGATACATTAAAAACTGATTGAAGGAAAGCATAGCAAATTATAATAGAGATGCGCTTCTGTAAAACATCCAGTATGTTTTCGTAGACATGGTTCAATGGGGTCACTATTAAGCTGAGGATATCATTGCTCCTGGCTTTCCAGTTTTGATTCGTATCATGTTGCGGGTGCTGCTAGATGATGACACGAGCAGCATTTGAGATGATATTCCAGTCAAACTCGTTTGAAACAAATATGTAAGGAAACTTACATGTCAGTGTTGTATTTTTCTACGACTTAAAATTGAATGAGGTAAAATATTGTGAACTATATTTTCTCTCAATCTTTTTCTCAGCAATATTTTTAAATCTACAAAACAGGTGAAAACATTTTGTTTTGGCGCAGTTATAATAAATCTTTTTTTTACAATATTTATCACTGAGCCCCTTTGGCCATAGCGGAGTGCAAAATAGAAAATGGATAAATATTTTTTCCCCTGAATATTCTAATTCACTGTTTTTTCCACATGTGATTACATGAAAGTATGTAACTCTAAACTGAAAATTCCTGATGCTTGAATGGGATCAAATTCGATAGAGTAGAGGAACTGAACATGTAAGCAGAAATGGACTTTAACCCTTGGGCACTCTTGTGTAAAATATGCATCACAATGGGTGGTGGGTGTAGAGACTGGTCATATCTCTGGTGGGCTAACACTGGCTTGGTTATGCGTGTGTGTATGTGTGTGTTACAGCTTCACGGCACTACTCTCGCTCTACTGGTGCTCTCCACGCCCCAGATGCCTTTGGGGCAGCAGGTGATCTGTGTCCCATAGCCTGCCCGGGCCGTTTTCAGAAGCAAAAAAAAAAGAAGCAAAAAAGCGCATTTTAGTTTTCATCCCACCATTCTGCTTCTTTCAGTTTGGCTTTCATCGGACCTGCATGCTTTAGTTTTGCCTCCATAACAGTTATTCTTCCCATCTCTCAGGTGTCAACTGTGTTAACACATTCCAGCAAACAGCCAAAAATGTGGGAATAGACACAACTGATTAATCCATTTAAAGCAGAATTAGAAGCAATTGGTTACAAGTCTTGGGGAAAACAATAGCAAGACGGAAGCTTAGGAGCAGCTACAGACGGCATCATGATAAAGTGGGGAGGGACAATATGAGTTTAAATGAGTGCACAAGAGGAAGGCCTTCTGCATTTGAAGCTCTTTGCTGTCGGTTCATTCAGGCTCATTAGGACCTCATTAGACAAACATTTGTGTTCAGATTGTTACTTCCAGTAATGTTCCTGCATTCCAACTCATGTTTTTATGTATTTTACTTTCAGTTTGTGTTTTGCATCCAGTAAATTTTTCTTCCCATTACATGTTATTGATGGTGATGGGGGTTGCTTCTTTTTTTTTTTAAGTTGCTGATTGTGGTAAAGTAAAGTGACCATATTTGATGCTGTTTGTTTGTGCTGTTGCAGTATGTATGCAAATGTTTGTACCCTGACCCCATTACATGTTATGCTTATGTTCAAAGTGAAAATATGTACACATTCTCTGTTTATGTACAGCATGGGAGGGGGAGGGGGTGTTGTCTTAAATATTTTCACCCATTGTGTTAAACACACAAATAGAACTTTATACTAATATGATCCAGAAAATGTCAAATTTAAGTTCCCAGCAGAGGATGTGCACATATTTTTTATTGAGCAAATCAACAAAACATGTCTCTTGACCATGGGTCTTATTGCTTTTGCATACAAATGTATGTGTGTTTTAGGATCGGGTTTGGGAATGTCTCCGTCCAGTCGTCTTTCTTCCTCTGTCAGTGCCATGAGAGTGTTAAATACGGGATCAGACGTAGAGGAGGCTCTCGCTGATGCACTGGTAAACATTCACCTTCTCTGTAAATACAGCCTTCTTACACTAACCTAAGTACACTCTCTCCTGTTCTCCAAATTGTATCTTTGTGCTGTGTTTAACCTCCATGCTAACTCTCCAACACTGATCTCTGACTTTGTTTTACGGCTGCCAGCTGTTAGGAGACATGCGAAGCAAGGTCAGTCTCTCAACCTTTTTTGGGTCAGCCCAACCTGGGCTTTCTGTCTGTCTTTAGTGACCTTAAAGCAGTGTTTCTGAATGCTCGTCCCAGAGGCGCACAGCCAAATTCCCAACATACCTGATCAGACTAGTCTGCTCATCAGCATCCTCTCTCTGAGCTGGTGTTTGTGTGTTAATGTAGGGAAAGCACTAAAACATGTAAGGCAGTGTGCCGTGCCACCATGCAGGGTTGGGAAACACTGCCTTAAATATTTCACCTCTCTTTCAGCATGGATCCACTGGTCAACCTCTGTGTTGTCTCAAGGCCTCATACACATTCCTTTTTTGCTTCTGTCTCAATCAACAGAAGAAACCAGCTCGGCGTCGGTATGAGACCTACGGGATGTACTCTGATGATGATGCCAACAGTGATGCATCGAGTGCATGCTCCGAACGTTCATACAGCTCCCGGAATGGAAGCATTCCCACGTACATGCGTCAAACTGAGGATGTGGCTGAAGTGCTCAACCGCTGTGCATCTGCTAACTGGTCTGAGAGGAAGGAGGGGCTGATGGGACTGCAGACTTTGCTGAAGAACCAGCGCACGCTCAGGTATCATATGCAATATCACATACATACATAAATACATGCATACTTAGACACCCATAGGTTTAAGGCACAGTTTTATCAAGCCAGTAGTTTAAATGTTTTGAAAGCCTACTTGACCAAAGGGCTAGAAAAGGCAGAACATCACATACAGTATTGACTGCTTATACTGCTTTTCTTGGAGATCCATGTTGTGATTTTATTTCTTTGTTTACTTTGAGTGTTTATATCTTTTCTTTCAGTCGGGTCGAGCTCAAGCGGTTGTGTGAGATTTTTACCAGGATGTTTGCAGATCCACATAGCAAGGTACCTTCATACGCCGCTTGCAGTGGGGCTCTTGTATGCCTGCACACACACACACACTCCATTATCCTGACATACACCTGTGCTCTGCATGAAAACCACAGCCTGGTGACAAAATATCGGATTCTGCCTCACCTAGAGCCCGTTTTTTCCCGTTCAGACACATACCCTCTGCAGTACACTCGATCAGCATGCGCTCTGCACACTAACTCAGGGGGGGTGAAGCTGGTGGCTAACGGCATGTTTGGTTTTGAGTTTGGATTCTGGTTTGAGTGGAATTCTCTTACTCTTCATCGGCAGTTAGAATGCCAGGCTCCTGTCACTCACCGCACTTTCGCTGCCTACTTCTTTCCGCACGCTTGCAAGCACACAAACACATTTTTGCAGAAATATTAGGTTAATAAAAATGCATTAAAATGTAGTGGTAAGGAAATATCATGCCGTTTGGGTGGACCACCACTTGCCTAGAACTTTCTACATGTAAATGCACTGCAAGTACTAGATTTTTTGAAATATACCTGTAGGCCGATGAAACATACACACTTCTAAAAGTACAAACATGGTCGAACACTAACCCGCTCGGTGTCTAATTTGCCATTTGAGCTGTTTTCTCACTCACCTGCACCGTTTTTCTGGAGTACCTCGAACTTTGTCCCTGCTCTCGGTGGCTGGGCGGTTGCCCTGCTCTGTACGTTTTTTTGATGGCCTTTGGGCCCAAACCTCTCTCTGATTTACAGCGTGAGTCCAGAGGCTTCGGCACGGCAGAATCCGGTATCAGTTCCGCCTCTTTTAAGGTACAATACTCATGTCTGCACGTTCACAAATGCCTGACCTGTTCAGGGTTCTGGAGAACCGGGGCTCTATTCCCTATAAAATGGTTGCATTACAGAATCTAATTTCTGTACATTTCTCCATTTTTTCTGTGACCTTTCTTGACTTTCTTATCTATCTCTCTCTTTCTCTTTCACACTCTCTCTCTCTCTCTCTCTCTCTCTCTCTCTCTCTCCCTACCAACCTACCTACCGATTAAAATTAGTTTTGAAAGACTGGATAGACTAATTCAGACAAAGTGTAGAATTTTTACAGGACTGCAATCTTTACTAGTTCACCTGTTTTCTGTGATTTCTGGATGACTGACATAGTGAGCAAAATCACACAGGAAGCTGACTAGCAAAGAAGCCAGTAGCAAAGACACTCTGCTCACACAGACTGACTGACAACTGTGGCGATCATTCAAGTGACTGACGGCTATTATGTTCAAGCAGACATGGAACCACAGTTACTCATAACTAGCTGCCGGGTTCATTCCTGTTAGTTGCCAGAGGCAAAGCACAGTAGTTGATGCATACTAACAAAGTCATAAGCACTTGGACTGGCCTAAAGTGAAGCTAAACAGACCTTTTGCCAGTTAACACCCTTCAGCACTGGCTAGGACGCAGAAACCAGCATAATATGCTGATTCACGAATTGAGACTTTAGGGAAACATACCAGATTGGGACACAGCATGACTCTGAAATCTTCCAGACTCAAACACAGGCTAGCAACATGTGTAGCTCACCTTCACATTAAGTGAAAAAAAATTAAGTGAACTCCTTGTGCCAAGCTCAGAAAGTGGACTGCACAATTTAACAAGGGCAAATCGTCTGATAAAGTGTTGAAAGAAAAGATGTCTTCTGTGTGATTCTGTGTGTCTGTATTCTATGTTGCACTTACTGTCACTGTGTGAGCTCAGACTGTGCACAACCACGCTAGTACGACAAGTATCCACTGTGCTTTGCATCCCTCCTGGGCTTCGGTACAGACGACACAACACTTGTTGATGAATTTTTCTTTCTTGCAGAATTTAAGCCTGTTTTTTGTTTTTGTCCTTAATTTAGTGAAAGGGCTGTGAACTTTGAGTGAACTCACTAGATTGTGTTTTCTTTTCATGCCTTTCCCTGGGGTGGAACTGTAGAGAGTAAGTTGAGATTAATTTTTATGAAGATTTGCTTCTGATCTGACAGCATTCTAACCATTTTTGATGCTATTAACATTTTTTTTCTTTTTTTGAGCTGTTTATCTAATTAAATAGTGATGCCTGTTAGGTAGCATGAACTTTTATTTGATTTCAGAGTTTTTGGGGTGTGGTTCTAATGTGACAATCTGCGACACTAATACACTAATCAATAACAGATTATGATGAACCTCATCTCACTGATGCTTAGCAGAGGACATTAAATTAATGTCATCTTGTTCCATTTTTTCATGCTTTTTTTTCTTCTTTCATTAATCCAGTCAAGGAAATGCACGGCTAAACCAGTTCCTTACATACACCTACCTTTTATCTACACGTATTGTCCATTTTAGCTCCACTAACACTTTTTTAGATGTATCTTTGTAATTTACAATGAATTATCTGAAGTACATCTGTCCCCTCTGCATCATTTTTACCTATTCCATCAGTGGTTAGAACACCTACAGGGCCGCCAGTGAGCAGATATTAAATGAGCAGTGGATTATTCTCAGCATAGCAATGACATTGACGTTGTAGTGGCATATTAATGGGTGAAGGCCCTAAGGAAGCTAACAAGTGATTCAGAGAAACAGATGGATCTATAACTATACACCTAGTGCACACCTTGGGAAGTGGAGTTGATAAAATGGACAATGAACATAGGTTAAGGGTGGCTGCATTTAAGTTTATTAAGGGCTGTACTAAAAACTGCATTAAAATGGGGTCTTGCTAATATGCTTAGAGCAATTTGTTTCAAGAAATATTCTGCCAACTGCGATTGGGGTACCAGTGATCACTACGGCTCTGCAATGGTAGCATACAGACCATGGCATGAGAAGCATCAGAAGCAGTAACCATGAAGCTTCTGTAACACACCAGCAGTGAGCTTTCCACATTAACACTTACAACAGCAGCAAGAGGGATGCATAGTTGCCATGCTTTCAGTTGTGGGAACACAAAAAGGCTGCAGTTCAAAGTGCAAGTTTATTCTTGGCCTGTTTTACATACAGGATAATTGCTATTTATTTATTTAGATCATACTTTATGAAATTTATAGATTTGTCTGTATTGACCTCTGAATTGTTATGCAGGTTTTAGTGTAAAAATGTAGAAAATGTATCCATTGCTTATTACAAAATTGATATGAAGAAGAATGTTCATTTCATTCCTAATCATGTGATTCCCAATTAATCAGTAACTGTGCAACCCTAAATTTTGCTTGTGTTTTTAGATTTCGTAAACATTAATCACTCTGAAATGCAATCTAGTAAATGATTGGTGATCTTGTTAATCGGTGAAGTTGTTTGTGTGTGTGTGTGTGTGTGTGTGTGTGTGTGTGTGTGTGTGTGTGTGTGTGTGTGTGTGTGTGTGTGTGT
>JBBPCW010000139.1:11249868-11266970 GCA_037974425.1 Phenacogrammus interruptus | reverse complement strand
GTGTGTGTGTGTGTGTGTGTGTGTGTGTGTGTGTGTGTGTGTGTGTGTGTGTGTGTGTGTGTGTGTGTGTGAAGCACAGTATGAATGTTTTGCACATACTATAGACTGCTTTGTAATTCTAATTTTACATTTTGCTGATTATAGTGGATGTGTATTTTGTGCAGGTGTTCAGCATGTTCCTTGAGACTTTAGTTGACTTCGTAGTGGTACATAAAGAGGACCTGCAGGACTGGCTGTTCGTGCTGCTCACGCAGCTGCTTAAGAAGATGGGCGCTGACCTGCTTGGTTCTGTACAAGCCAAAGTACAGAAAGCTCTTGATGTCACAAGGTATGGAAAATGCAGATTACTTTCTTGTAAAGTAAATTATGTCAGTTAGAAGTATTCATATTTGTTGTTTATTCTTCAGCAGAGGCTGCATTTCTTTTTGTTTTGCTTTATAGGGAATCTTTTCCTAATGACCTGCAGTTTACTATTCTCATGAGGTTCACTGTAGATCAGACACAGACACCCAACTTAAAGGTAAGTGCTGATGTCAGGTCTGTCTGCGAAGTTTCACAGGCCAGCTGGGATGGCAATATTCTTAGTCGTACCCAGTTAATCAGTACATAACTCTTAAAGCAGTGTTTTATTGTGGTCGCTGCTGTTCAGGGTTTCTAGCTGATTGGGAGTGTTTCAGAATGACTGTTGTCAGTGCTGTGAGGCGGGTGTAAGCTCTGCATCATTTCTTGTACATACCATGAGGTGACTGCTTGGCACAAGATTCCGCCCCAACTTCATCTCCCCGGCTCACATTCACACATTCACTCCATGTGGCCCTCCTCCATCTTTATATACTTTTTGTTCTTCTTTTTTTTTTTCTTTTCTTATCGGCATTTCTTTTTCCCCACTCCCTTCCCTCCCTGTCTCTCCCTCTCTGTGCGGGGCACTTTGTCATTGACATGCTCTCCTCTCTCTCTCTGAAGCCGGGGAGAAGGCGCTGTTGCCGGTACGGGGGCGGGGCTATAGAATTGCTTCCCCTCAGAAAGCGGCGGCATGCTTGCACACTGCAGGAACATATCCAAGTGTGGAACCAAGCAGTACAGGTCAGTGAGACACAGGGGAAGCAATTCTATAGCATGCAGGGCTCCTAACAGGCCACTCTTCATCATGAGCACAGGCCTCTGAGGGCTGGATGATTTACAACTTAACAACATCGTAGTCTTTATATCTCTCACAGTTGTTACCAAAGCAATCCCAGACCCTTACAAATTAAAGGGGAGCCTTTGCAAGACTATAGAGAGTACTGAATTGAGCCCATGCTGAAATAACTGCTCTTCACCCAGTCAGAGAGTGAGTGAGAGAGACCTTTAAGTGGTCTAGTATTACCTCGTTCAATGGACCTCATAACAGAAGCAACTTAGGTTACTAAGTAGATAATGGATACTTTGCAGCTGGCTCACAGGAAAATAAGGAGAGAAGCTTCAGTGCCATGCATTTTTACACTCTGCCCAAACAATCATCTTTGCTTAAACCTCCATCTGCTGTCTTTTATTGCGTTCTGTGTCTCATCTCTCCCTGTTGCTATGACCAATATGCCAAGCATAGCTGTGTATGTATGGCTGTGGATGGGTGTGGCTCTAGTTTTAAACTATATTTTGGATAGTGATTGGTGTCCTTTGCTGGATGTATATTAGGATTGTAGCAGAACATTGCCATAAATGTATTGTACTGTTTTGCAGATGTTTTATTAGTTTTGCATTGAAGAGAATGGGTTGAAGAATGCAGCGTATTTTGTAGTAATGTTTGCAATGTTCATTTAGTTTTTTTAATAGTGAATGCTAATTGCCCAATCGCAATAATTTCTTTTTTTGTAAAATGATTTCTTTCTGTAATGAAAATACCAGATGTGTTTTAGTTTAGTAGTAATGTGAGGCTGATATTTTCAGGTGAAGGTGGCAATTCTGAAATACATTGAGACACTGACGCTACAGATGGAGCCTCAGGACTTTGTGAACTCCAGTGAGACGAGATTGGCGGTCTCCCGCATCATCACATGGACAACAGAACCCAAGAGTTCTGATGTTAGGAAGGTATGAGACATTTTATTACATAATACACACAAGCAGCATCCTGAGATTTTCTGTGGCTATAACATTTTTTCTCATTTATTTGGCTTACAGTGCAGCTCTGTGCCTTTTCCAAATATTTTGTGAAGCATTGTAGGATTATGCTTTGTTTGGTTGCAGGCAGCCCAGTCTGTGCTGATATCACTATTCCAGCTGAATACACCAGAGTTCACTATGCTTCTTGGTGCACTACCTAAAACCTTCCAAGATGGAGCTACCAAACTTCTTCAGAACCACCTGCGCAACACAGGCAATGTAGCACAGGTAAAATGTATGCGCACACAGACTCACTCCCACATTCTCAGTGTGTTGCAAGATGAATTGGAAATCTTTCCTTTTCTTCCCACTTTGAGTCGAATGTCTATTGAAAACATCTTATTAGGGTATCTAAACTGACTGCATCTAAAATAAGTGCTTTCATTGATGTAAAAGATTAATATGTAACTATTTGTACTTGCTCACTGGTAGACAACATCCAAAAGATTAGCAAACTTAATTGATACATTTATTAGAAAACAATATTTTTTCATTTAAATGCTCAGAGACATGAACTGACAAGTTTCAAAATATAAATGCTGTTATTGGCTAAGACACTTGGATTTAATGCATTTAATACCATAGTGCCCTAGCATTTGAGCTGTTAATTTTGTGACATCATTTGCTGACAATTGCATTATGTGATACAGCAGGCCTTTTTCTGAAAAATACATTTTTCATTCTCTTTCCTGATTTTTCCAGGCTCCAGTGGGAAGCCCTCTAACACGACACACTCCAAGATCACCAGCCAGTTGGTCTAGTCCTCTAACATCACCCACCAACACGTCACAGAACACGCCATCACCTAGGTAGCCCTCTCTTTCAGACAGTCATAGTTTTACCGATTTACTGATGGCAGGCTTTGGCATATTCTTTTACACACTGAAGATTTACACTGATCATGTCTTACATCCTTGTGCAGTGCATTTGATTATGACACTGAGAATATGAACTCCGAGGAAATCTACAGCTCTCTGCGTGGGGTTAGCCAGGCCATCCAGAACTTCAGTGTCCGTAGCCAAGAGGACATGACTGAACCACCTCGCAAAAGAGAGGGGGATGGAGGAGAAGAGGTGAGAGTTATGGAAGGTGTCAGAGCCATCAGCTTTGGCCCTCTGCCACCTCCTTTGTGAAATGTGCTGCTTTTATTTTCAAGCTAGTACCATCCCCTAAGCTTTTGTATCAGGCAAGCAAGCAAGAAAGTAGCAGACAATATAATAACAGTAATTATGCTGGGTCTAAAGACTGGGTCTGGAAAGTACTTTGATGAAATCATTTGATGTTTGGGAACCCTGTTTAAAATCTGGAGCTTTAATACCATACTACTACATGCTAAAAATTAAGACGACTATTCTGCCCTACAAAGCTTAAGTGCAGTAACTACGCCAAGGCTGAAAAATGGCTTTAAAGTTTTAGTATTAGTATGGATTTTGTCATTTTGACAGCATCCTTTCTTTGAACGGAGATGTTTTCTCACAGAACAAAGGTGTCCTAAACTCCATTTGTACTCTAAAGTCAATTTTGACCAAATATGTAGTTACTGCACTTTGGCTTTGTAGGGCAGTATTATACAGTAAATTTGTGGGCGGTGGACCAGATTAACCAGATTTGATGAATGCTTGTATGTCTGTGCAGGGCAGTACTGACACTACAGATTCTGGTCGAACGGCTCTGGACAACAAAACCTCTCTACTAAACACCATGCCCCTCCTATCCTCTAGTCCTCGCCCTACACGGGATTACCAGCCAGGGTGTTACTCTGACTTCAGCTCCTCTCCCTTTAATAAAAGCATGAAAGATGTACTGGACCAAGATGCCGAGTCTCTTACACATGGTGAGCCAAAGGCAATATTGGAAGTAGTGTTGTATTGTAATCCTCATTTAACTGAAAAATACTGCAAGGCTAATTTGTACTGTTATGTACTTTGTGAACAGTTTGTTTAAATTTTTTTAAGATGATTATGGTTTTTCAGGGGTACCATAATACGATACAGTAGTCTTCAATAAACAAAGAAATCAGTAATCCCCCCAGTTTTACGTGGTTCAGCAGTCGTAGATTTTTTCTGAATACTGAACTCCCAACAATAATGCGGAAACTATAAAGTGTCCTCCACCATTTTTTTTGTTATATAATTTTAGCTAAATTATCAAGAAAAATATAATTTGCTAATTTTGTAACAAATATGAATGTAAATACAGCTGCATTTGCATTTAAATATAACTATAAATAAAGAAAGTGCGTATTGAAATAGAGAGAGAGAGCGAGATCGATCACACACACGACACATTGAGTGTGTGCGCGCGCACACGCGCGCGCGTGTGTGAATGACTGCTCCGGGGCTTGTCCTTGTACTTTACCATTGTTCCCCAATTTTCAACAGTTATCTCAGTTTGTTTAGTATTAGTAAGCTGTGCCCTGTCTAAAGTTGTGGATAATTGTGCCAGCAGACAGTGGAGTGGACCAGTCAGAGGTGGTTGCTGAGCTCCTCAAAGAACTCTCTAATCACAGTGAACGAGTAGAGGAGAGGAAGGCAGCCCTCTGTGAGCTTATGCGGTTGATCAGGGAAACACAGTTGCATGTCTGGGATGAACACTTCAAAACCATTCTGCTACTGCTACTGGAAACTCTGGGGGATGGAGAGGTACACATACACACACACACACACACACACATGGTAGTGTTGACTGGAGAGAGAAAATAATTATTTTGTACTAATTCCCCTCTCATTTGCAACCACTTTCTGCAGCATGTGATTCGTGCATTGGCACTGCGGGTGCTGAAGGAGATTTTGAACAGGCAGCCATGGCGCTTTAAGAACTATGCAGAACTCACCATCATGAAGACCTTGGAAGCACACAAAGATCCACACAAAGAGGTCAGCCCTACAAACCCACCATATACCTACATAATACCAACTCACCTGAAACTGAAATCAAGTAAATTCTCTCACTTGTTTTTATGTTTTTGTAGCATCTACACACAAATATGCAGTTAAAATTTAGTTCACAAGCCTTTTTTTTTTTCTTTCAACATGTTCAGCAAGTCGGTGTCTGTCAGGCATTCTGAAATGAATATACTGCGCATTTTATATCGTAAAACCTTATTTATTTATCAGCTTATGTATTTGTGCTTCTGCATGTAGGTGATCCGGGCAGCAGAGGAGGCAGCGGCCATGCTGGCGAGCTCCATAAGCCCAGAACAGTGTATTAAGGTGCTGTGCCCCATCATCCAGTCTGCAGACTACCCCATCAACCTGGCAGCCATCAAGATGCTCACGAAAGTCACTGAGCGCCTGTCCAAGGACAGCCTGCTCCAGTTGCTCCCTGAGATTGT
This sequence comes from Phenacogrammus interruptus, assembly GCA_037974425.1. Lineage (NCBI taxonomy): Eukaryota > Metazoa > Chordata > Actinopteri > Characiformes > Alestidae > Phenacogrammus > Phenacogrammus interruptus. The sequence goes on along the minus strand of JBBPCW010000139.1, from coordinate 11,261,494 downwards.
CCCTGGGCTCATACAGGTAATAACTAAAGAACAGTACTACTAAGGATGTGTTCTAGAGAGTCCTGGATTTCTTGCTAATTCCTTTGCTCTTGTGCTTAGGGTTATGATAACTCTGAAAGCAGTGTACGAAAAGCTTCCGTCTTCTGCCTGGTGGCAATTTATTCCATCATTGGAGAGGATCTAAAACCCCACCTCAGCCAGCTCTCTGGCAGTAAGGTTAGTTGAAAACAATGTTAGTAAATAAGATACATTTCCATGTCTGTCTGTGTCTCCATCTGTGCGCCACTTACCTTGAGAAAATGCAACGATCATGAGCAACTGAAATCGAATGATTCAGGTTAAACGGTGGCAAGCAAGAAAGCTAAAGTTTGTAGTGACGGTTCCACCAGACTGCTGATGCAACATTTGTACAGTTTTAGATGTTAAATTGTACTGTATTGTACTTTTTTACTCCTATTTTAGTGTACAAGTTTATGGCTCATTTATATGGGCGTGTTGTCTTTTTGTGTTGTTTTGATACAGTCTCATCTCAATGTATACATTTATATAGCTGAGATGATCAAAGTTTACTTTTACTTTTTAATCATGGACCAAATTAACTCATGATTCATGTTCATACACAGTCTCTCACCATGTATTTACAATTTATTTACTGCACAGTTTATTTCATTTATTGCATTCATCCTGCTATATGTAAAGAAAAATCATGTCTCTGTCTTTGCAGCTGAAGCTCCTGAACCTGTATATAAAGCGTACTCAAAGCGGCTCCAGTGGAAGTGACCCGTCCTCAGACATGGGAGGTCAAGGCCTGTAGTTCAGCACATGGGACTCACTCACAGGACTTTATGGGGGCAGGGAGCCCTAGCAAGCTTTTTAACATGCATACAAAACCTTCAGACTGCTACACACTCACACCGACTTGCAGTCACACACACACAATGTAAGGACCTACACTGCTGGACTCAATTTCTTGCCTTCACTTTACCCTCCAGTTGCAGTCTAAAGGCATGTGGGGCAACACTAGACTCTTCCTCCCAAACAGAATTCAACTCCTGTGTTCGTGTGAGCGTGTCTTTCTCTTTCTTTGTGTAAGCTCCATCTGTAATGCTGGAGGTAAGCTTTGTCAAGCTTGTTGACTGGTAACAGAGGGAGTGTGTGTGTCTGTCTGTCTGAGTGAGCAAAAGAGAGAGATATCAGTTACCTGTGGAAATCCCAGCAGTGAGATAAGGGGGAGAGAGGGGAGGCTTTGGGTGTCATTCCGCAGTGTCAAGATAATTTCTTTTAAATCAGAGAGCTTTTCAGTAAACTCAGATTTGTAAGATGCAACTCAACTTCAGATTCTGAGCAGAAATATCTTTAATGACCTGATGGCTCCTTATTGATTATTAATGGTCATATCACTTCATAACACTGAGCGGTTGGTTCAGCTTGCTCCATTATATGGCATATTTTGCTTGGCTATATGCATGTCATAATTAAAAACCAACCCTTTTATCTGGCAGCTGGGCTTAACAGGGTTTGATGACCCATTCTCACGCCCAAGATGTGCTGCAGTTGCAAAGCCAGATATGACTGATTTACATTGGCAATATGTATCTATGTATAACACAACAGGAGTATTTGAGAAGGTTTTGTGTTCCTCGAAGGGCGCGTGGATTTTTTTCAGTAGCATAGTTTCATTCTTCTCCAATGAGAAATTTGTAGAAATGTATTTACGCAAAACTGTTGTCACTTTCTCCTCCCTGTAGTCTCTCTTTCTCCCCTTGTGAGGAAACTGTTTCCTCTGTCGTTTCCCTGCTGCATTTCTAGAGCTATGCTAACATGAAATGGAAATAAAGACAAAATGTACAGACATAAGCAAACTTGGTTTGGCTTTATTTATTTTTGTTGCGATCTCTCTTCAGTTCTGTATACGCATGTTGCTAACTGTTTGGGAATTACAGCATTGAGACATCTATGGGAAGAGGTAATAAGCTTTTTTCTGTGGTTCGTTTTCAGCCCTTTCATCTTAACAAACCATTAATTGTCAATGAGTCCAAGTCAATGAGGTGTCAGGATCTTTGCATTCTTTTAAACTTTAAACATTCGGCTGTATGTTTAAAGTAATTGTCTTGTTGAAAAGATTTAACTTTTGATGAGAGAAACATTTTAGTCCCACAAGTGGGAATGATTTAATGATTTAAGTCATTTAATATTTGCTACTATGGTGCTCCATTCGTGTTTCCTTTGAATATGTGAAATCTAGTGCAGTCCAGTATGGTGTTCTTGGGATCATATGAAAGTGAAAATCTGGTCATACCTGAACACACCACAGCACACAGTGTGAACAGCACAAAATACTTCCTCTGCATTTAACCCATTCACCAAGTGAAGCAGGGGGCAGCTACGAACACAGCACACGAGGAGCAGTGTGTGGGGATGGTACCTTGCTCAGGGTACCTCAGAGGTGCCTAGTGGTCTTGGGAATTGAACCCAGGACTTCCTGATCATGGGGCGAATGCCCTAACCACTAGGCTACCAACTGCCCCATATGCATAGCCCTTCTTTCTCCATACATGATGAGCTGAATTACTACCAGTTACAAACCATATTTACCAATTAATGGGTTATTCCGTTAACCTTTATGTGGAGGTTCTTTAAGCTTTAAAGCAATTTTCCACATTTACCATTAATTGAAAGTTGGTTTAAAGGAATGAAAAGTGGTCCTTATCTAGCATCACTAAGAGAACCCTTTTACGCCCCTTTTTGAGTTATGCAGTTTTATTTCCGTGAAGAACCAGTTCTGAAATGTAATTCATGTGTGAAGTTAACATGATAAATGTTCTTCACTAATGTAAGGGTTCTTCTAAGAAGGTTCTTCATGCTTTCATGTTTCATTTATAAAAATGGTTCTCCTGTGACACCCACAAGGAATTAAAGGGCAGTTCTACAAGCTAAAGTAGTGGTTCTCAATTCTTGTCCTGGATTTACTACTCTAGGATCAGGATTTAGGACCACTGTCTCATCATTGAGTCATTGAAGTCATATCATAGTAATGTACCCTTTTCTGCAACTTTGGTGTTTGTCCATGGGCATTTCATTTAACTGAAAATTGTTTCCGTAAAGTTGCCTATTTGGAGATTTTTTTATGAAAGGGATGCAGTCCCTTATTTCTTGGGAGCTGGTGTGAAGCCTGCAGTGATGGAAGGTATTCATAGAACTGCAAATGAATGCCTGGGATGGCATATTGTATAGTGAAATGTATGTAAATAGGAAACATCAAATGAAGTAGTATTCAAAGCATCAGTACTACAGTGGGCGGATAAAGTAACAAAAAGTTCATCAGGGCACTAATCAATACAAATGGCTAATTTCAGCCAGAAAAAGGACCAACATGTCAAGAACTGGAGAATACATGCATTTAACATTCAGCATTCATAGACACTGTGTGGTACTACTTGACTATCCACAGCAGATCAACCGTCTCCATTTCCTTCTTTACCCTTAGAGCGTCTCCCCTCTCAACAGTACAGGACTGGCCATCGGGCGTACCGGGCATTTGCCCGGTGGGCCGATGGTAGTTTTGGGTCGGCGCGTTATCCCGTGAGTTTTTCCTCACCATCTGTCCAAACCAATACAATCTCGCTTCTCTGAATTTTCCTCCAAAGGTCCATTTAGAGCTGCTTCTCTAATAAACGTATTCTTGATCCTGTCCATCCTCCTCACTCCCAATGCGTAATAAAATCTGAATCAAAAATAAAAAACCTGAATCATTCTGATTCTGTTAGCAGACTTAAATGTTTTAGATAGAAAACTCATGCATGCATGACTGAGTGTAAAGGGGGGGGGGTTCTGCAGAGTCATCATAATATCAATTAATATCCAATATTAATTCATTTTTTTGTATTTGGAAGCTTAAATAACTAACTATTTAATAAGAAAACACGACAGGATACACGCAGCGGGTGTTTTAATCCAGGTATAATGAAATAAACTGTAGGCGTTACACAAGATGAGCAGTGGTTCTGGAGAGGCAGGCGGTTCGGATCTCGGGTGAAGATGATGACGCTTGTTGGGGGGACTCTCATTGGCCAGGCGGAGCTCCGTTGCCATGCAAGAAGCTGTGTGGTTGGATACCGAGTCTCTAACAGTCCGGTCACTTCGTTTCATGGTGATTTTTTGACGGGAGGCCATGATGCCGTGTGTTTTATGGCTATCCGGCAGCCTGGATTTTCAACTCGGCAAGTTTGTATTATAACTGTGGACAAACTGGACATTTTAAGCGTGTTTTTAGACCTGAAACGGGGTCGAGTCGAGTGAGGGGACCCCAACAACAGAGCTGAGGACGTTGTGTGTCTAACTGGGCTGTCAACACAGCGTCCTCCCATTTTATTTTTGAAAGCCAGCCTCCCTGAGCAGCCACAGATGTGTTTTAAAAGGCATCCCCACGGCTCATCTTGGGAGCTGAAGAGAGAGCCGTGACGAGTCTTAGGGTGGTGTACAGGTTAGGGTGCTCGTCTGAGGGAGAAGCTCAGATCTGGTTGGTGTGAAATTAGTTCAGCTGCATGGCGAAGCTCAGGGCCACCACAGACACACCGTCTCCCTGTTCCCTATGACACTTCGCGGATAGCCTACCAGCTGACGAACTTGGCTAGCCCCTCCGCCTCAGTGCCGTGAGCGCTCTCCGGGTTATTTTGTCGGCAGAGAGAGAGAGAGAGAGAGAAGCTGGCGGCCCTCCGTCTCGAGCCCGATGAGAAGGATATAGGCGCCATGGCGTGGGTGCTGAAGATGGACGATGCTACCATCGAGTCGGGACTCGTCCACGACTTCGATGCCAGTTTGTCTGGCATCGGACAGGAGCTCGGGGCTGGAGCTTACAGCATGAGGTTAGAAGAGGAAGGGTTGGAGCTTTTTTTCCTGAAGTCACGTAGCCTTCATGACCAAGAAATCGTGACTAAAAAGGTGCTAGCTAGCCACTTAGCTAGTTAGACCCAAACAAACCAAACCGAGCCATGGTGGTTGTTGATTAGCTTTCCTGTTGTGGCAGCCTTGCAACTTTTCTCTCTCTGCTCCTCGTATTAGATACTCGTACACACTGACCACTTGTATTTAGATGTCTCAGTATTTGGCAGTCAGTCTGAGTCAGAAACAGGAGATGTTTGGCAGCAGTAACTCTATCAGGCTGGCTAGTCTGCTAGCATAGTGTTCTGCACAAAAACACGGTTTAATGTTATGTTCAGTGCCAGCTAATATACACAACCCACAGCCGTCGGTGTTACTTCCTGGAACGACATGTTTTCTTATGTCCAGGTGTCTGTTAGACTCGCACTAAAGGCCCCTAATCACAGACACGTTGAATGAGATGTGTTTGAATTTGTAGATCCGTTTTATGTGCGGGAGTTCAACTGGTTCAGCTTGTCATAGTTTCAGAAACATTTTACTGTTGATGAAAGACGACCTCGGTCTCTATAAACTGGTGTACTCTAGAGCCTTTTTCTGTCTCTCGCTCTCTCTCTGTCTGTCTGTCTTTGTTTCTCTGTCTCTCTCTTTCTGTCTCTCTCTTTCTGTCTCTCCCTGTCTGTCTCTCTCTGTCTTTCTTTTCCCTCCACTCTCTCCCTCACTCTCACATTATTTTTAAAAATAGTTCTCTATGTAATTTATGTAATGAGTTACATTAAATAGTTCAGTGACAGTTCGTTTGCATCCTTTTTTACACTGTCCAAAAAGAATCTTTGTTCTCTGATTATCACACAAACCACTGATGCTGAGAATGAACAATTCCATATCAGTGTTCACTGAAGCATGTGGCTTAGTGCACTTGGAGTCGAGGCTTTCTCTATCTTTGCTTATTTGACATGTGGAGTAGTTGCTTAGTGAGCCCAGTGATGTCAGTTATGTCATCATCTGACATGATAAAATGACCCTTACTGCTGCTAATCAACAGTGCTGGAGGGCATGTTGAGAAACAGAGATTCAAAGGCCGTTGTACGCTAGGGCTGAAAAAAGATAAGAAAAAAGGTATTGTGCATTTCGTTGTCTCTCGTAAGTAAGTTATGATGCACTATCATGTTTTTGTGCTCTACAACCCCAGTCAAGACTTCTAGTGCCATGTTGACGGGCTTAAACTGGGCACTGTGTAGTCAGTCTCTGCTTTTCTAGACTGACACAACTGCATAGTAGGGACACACACACACACAAACATGTCAGCTCGGGTTTCCCTGGAATGACTGCCCTGCGGTCTGGCAAGGGTTTGAGGTCATGATGGAAAAGTGAGCATCAGCAATTCTCTCTACCCAATCATGCTTGGTCTCTTAGTAGTATGTATGTTTGGGTTGTATTCATGTTCATTCCAAGCTTAGAAATGTTGAGTACATACACTCCATGCTGTCCAGACATTAGGAGTTAAATAAAAGTGTGGGTGGGGGCACATTTGTCACCTTTTCATTCTTTTATCAAATTTCTTGCTACGGGTGCTCTGGTGCATTGGTGTAATCCTGGGTAATATCAGCCTTCAGGTTGACATTAAAAGAAGGAATCAAGAGCAGGTATTTAGCATCATTGCTGGGATTGGCATTGGGATGTAAGCACCAGGCTTGTGTTGGCATTACACTGGTGTGCCCATTGAATTTGTATATCACAGCTGCACTCTCTGAATATACACAGGGACATTTGAGTGTTTGTGTACACCGAACATCCTCTCAGTATGTACACCACAATGCAAGTCTTAGAGCTGTCCCTGTGCAAATTGCTTAAAGCCATTTTTCTCAGTGCGGCATGGTGGTGGCCAAGTGGGTAGGATACTTGTGTCTAGACCAAGAAGACAGGGGTTCCTCTTCAGCACACCACCACTGGGTTCCTGAGCAAGATCCTTAACAGGTGGCTCCAGGGAGACTGCCCCCTGTAGTTAGGGAATGGGAGTCGCTTTGGATGAAAGCATCTGCTAAATGTAGTAAATAGAAATGTAAATATTTTTCTGCTTGCAAAATTGACTAGAATGCAAACAAACAAGAAAGCAGTAAAAACTATCAAGATTTGTGTTGTTTGAAGAAAAAAAAACCTTTATACTGATACTTTGTGAGCTGGTCAGGCTCAGTTCCATATTTCTCAGTGTCTCCAGCCATTGTTTTAGCTGCTCCTGATTTAATCTATTGAAGTACTTATTGGGAACTACAAGTAATACTGGACATCCTCATGAAAAAAATATTGATGTAACATACTGTCACTTTACTGAATAATATTATTTGTATTCTTTATTGTTTTATTTAGTACATTTAGTCATATTATTAATGTGGAAAAAAAAAACACCACTCATAAATATTTAAAAAGTTTTGAACAGCTCGGTTTGACTTAAAGCAGTTCAGGGATGCATAACGTTGGTCCTGTAAGTTTCCTTACTCAGACACACATACTAAACCTGGTAATTAACAGATAAATTTACCCAAGGGATGTTTGAGTAGAGAAACGTAGGTGTGCTGCAGCACTGCACTTGTCTACCTCTGTTCTGGAGCAGTGATTTCTAAACTGGTTCTTGGGGAACCCCCCCAGACAGTCCATATTTTCCTTACAACCCACAACTGCAGTGAAGATTTTGACCGTTTTGGGTCCTGGAGGACCTGTTTGATAACCACTGTTCCTGTGCAGGGCTGAGAGATGTATGGGATCGATTCTTATCTGCAGTCAGGCTGATCTTTGGAAGAAGCAGTGTGGAACAGAATGTTACAGTAGTGTCTGCTCAGGTTTCAGAGCACAGCCAGCTCCCTGGGCAGCAGTACGGTCAATGCTGTATATGGCTCAGCATGCTGACTCTGCTTTTTTCAGCTTCTGAACTATGGGAGTGCTTGAGTAATCAAATGTGTGGTTAACTGTTGCAGGTGCCACTTTATGAATACTGAAATCACTATAAAGGTTTGTCATTCATTGCAGGAAGAATGTCTTATGTGGTTATTTATTCTATACTATACGGCTTTAGCTGGAAAATTAATACTTTTGAAAACACACACACTGTTGTCAACTGTAGTGCAAAAATCTTAAAGGCCTGAGAAAATTTTATTTAAAACTCATTTAGATGAGCAGTATATGCAAAGGTTGACTTTTTTTTTTTGCTGTAGTACTTTCATGAGTACCGACATTAATGAATTGGTATTCACCTTACCATGGGCGATGGAACCATTACAACAATCCCCACCCCACCCTCTGCGCAGCCCCCCATTCACACTTGTGCATATAGGTACATTTTCTTTTTAACTTTACTTTTGAACAGTGCCAAATGGTGCTGAATGTGCAAACTGACTTTTAACCTAAATTAAATTACAGGTCTAGTCACCCACAGGGATTATTTGACACCAAAATTTTTTAATCAGCATTCTAGTATGATGGGTGTGTCTGCTTTCTCGACACTAACTGGTCGAAATAAGGATGACACACTGGCAGAGCCACTCAGGTGAGTTTCTGAGTTCAGCCTGTACTTGTGGCTGTCAAGTGAGAATAAGTGTATCGCTCAGATACAGAAAGGCGAGATTGTTTTAACACTATCTCACTCAGATGGGGATTTTCCTCACAGCATGACAAACTCTGATCTCGACTGTAACTCAGCATCGTAAGGGATCTCAGAGTTTATCCTGGACCACAGCGGCAAATCACTCCTCTCTGGACTGGCGAGCGGGCCGTGAAGTCGAGGGGGCGGGGCGTGCTGTGACAGATGCACTGAGATCAGACCAGATCTGAGTGAACCATATTTTAAAACGTCATTATTTTCCTTTCCTGAGTGATGGTACTTGGAGATCCAGTATATAGTGACTCAAATTAGGTACGCATTTGTGCAGTGAAGACTGACTGGTGCATAATTGTCGTACCACAGATGCCAATTCTTGCTTGCGCACCGCTTATTTCAGTCCCTGAGTGCCATATTACTGCTAATATTAGAATTAGGGATGCACCGAATATTCGGCCACCGAAACTTTTCGCTTGAAACTAGCAAGAATCAACCACTGCAGCCTGCACACGCTAGACTGGATTAGTCAACATGTCTGCCGTGTGGGTGCATTTCTATATATCTAAGAAAGACACGCAGAAAGCCGTTTGTAAAGGTGCACTATGCTGAAATTTCTAGAGGGTGTGCATCCACAAAGATTTTCTCAACTTGCGGATTAATTTATCATATAAAATTTTTAAAAATCCTGATCGAGCACAGAAGAGGCGAGACCCTCCGAGCACAACCACTCTGTCTGGGCTATGCCAGTGTTTGTTTTAATACACTGTTTTGTTAAAGGTCTACAGAGAATGTTGTTTACCTTTCAACAGTTTTAAATCACTTGTTCTGAATGCACTGTGTTCATGCACAGAATATTAAAGTACACTTGAATTCACTTGTTTTATGAGAAGAATATTATTTGTATAATATTTCAGCTATCTTGCTTTTAGGCTATTCATGAGTGCGGCCAAGTAAAATATTTTATTTCAGTGTTTATTTTATATTGTGCATTGTTTGAATGCTGAATAAATATTTTCATAGATTTGGAACAGATTTGTTCCTTTAATTATTTCTTTCACTGTTCGGTTTCAGCCCCCCCAAAAAAAATAATTTTGGTGCATCCCTAATTAGAATGTATACAAATATGTTTTTATATACATCTGTGTTTACTTAATCAATCCCAGACTTGTCCTCATGGAACCTGGTTCAGCTCAGGCAATACTTCGTAGATTGAGTCTGGCGAGCTGCTGATGGCGTTTCACAAAGTCTGGAGGCAACAAGTCTTATTTTAGTCTTCTATGTATGTATTTAGTCATATGTATGACTGCTTTTCTTGCATTTAACCAAATAGTCATTCACTAACTCTTTCAGATACTGGTGTTTAAGCCTAAATGATGAAAATCTGATCCCAGGAGCCTATTTGAGTGCCTATGCACAACTACCAGGGAAGTTTTGTAATGATGATGAAATAAAAAAAAAATTTCCCTCTGGGATGGGGGTGGAGATGGCAAATATAGGCAGGAGATGCTAATTGTTTGTTAAAGATTTGGTTTTACATCTTGTGACATAACATATATATATATAAGACTGCTGTTATCGCAGAGTTTACTGTTAGCTTTAGTTGGAACAAGGCCTGTAAAGTACATGCGTGAAATTGCCAAATAGCTGATTTACTGTCATGCACCTTTACAACCACAGTCATGTGTAGTCAGTCAAGCAAAGTGCATGTGTTATGAATCATGTAATTCCTTGTTATTCAATAGTACATGACAGTGAAATCAGTCTGATCCGCATCCTTGACCCACTAAGCTTAGCAATTTTTGATTGCTTTGTAGTCCTGTGCAGCTTTTTAATTGTACTGATTTTCAGTGCTGAAATGCTGTTCAAGAGGAATTAGTCTTACTTTAGGTTTTAAATCCTCCACTTGAATTAGGACAATATATATGGGCCACAGAGAGTAAATGTAGTTACTTCAAGTGCCTACATAGTAAAGAAGAACCAAAAGAAAATCCACAGTATATGATTTTCATACATGTCAGATGAATTTTTTTTCCAGAGTAGGTAACTAAAACGAATCCCATCTAAATACTTAACACTTCTTTCTGAAACACCCGTTTTCAAGAGTTTTAAAGAAGGAATCAGTCAATCAATCAGTATTGAAATGAAGGTGGCAGTTTTAGACCATGTCCATACGTACACAGGTATTTCTGAAAACAGAGATGTTTCATTTTTGAAAAAAATCCCATCCACACAAACACGTTTTCAAAAATAACTCAATTCACACATAATCACAAAAAATGCTGTTAAAATGCTGTTCAACCTTAAATAACCTTAAATAACCTTAAAAGCATGGGGGACCAACCAGAAGCCTTGGAGGGTGGACGTCATTACCAGAGACAGTGGACAGAGACAGTGGTTGTGTTAAATATAATTCATGGCTTGTGTCCTGGAGTGATTTTAGTCACTTGTGGTTGGTACCCAAATATATTGCTGGTCATCTGGACTGAAATCTAATTACCATGGAGCAAGTGATCTGCACATTAGCATCAACCAATTACCTGTTGCCCCTTTTGTCTTCTATTCAAAAGGAAAGTGCAGATTTGTACCACAGTTATTGTTTTTAACAAGAGGCTATTACGAATTATTTTTCTCTTGTGTCATCGGCATCATTTAATTGTTCATTTAAAATGGTATATTGTAGCAAGGCAGTGAAAAATGGTCAGGCAAGCTACCAGGCTCTTCCTGAGAAAACTCACTTAAGAGGGTGAACTGAAAGAGCAACGATGCTGAAGTCTCTCCACAGAACTTCAGGGGGGGAGCAACATCAAAGTAATGTTGCTGTTGTTAAATGTAGGGAGTATTCATGCTGTAATAATGTGGATCAGATGTGTCTCAGACCACCTTCTGAAGTGGTTTGATTAATGGGATTTCTATCTGTTTTAAATGTGTCTGTGTTTACACTTACAGTTTTGTGTGGTTGGCCTGATCCTCACTGTATGAAAGGGCCAAGTAAAAACAGGGTGTCTGTTTTTGTACTCTAACTTTTACTTGTACTTTGACTGTATTTTTACTAGAAGTGGGCATAGATTTTTTTTAAAAAATCTAGATTAATCTCATTGTAATCTTGGAATTAATCTAGATTAATCTAGATAGAAATTTTAATCTAGATTAATCTAA
>JBBPCW010000139.1:11212929-11223603 GCA_037974425.1 Phenacogrammus interruptus | reverse complement strand
CGGTGAAGTGTGTTCAATAACTAATGTTAGGGAAATCTGTTCATGTTTTGTTGCGCGTTTCTGAAATAAAAAAAAAAGATATATATATTTATATAATATATATGTATGTATATTTATATCAGCCGATATATTGGAATATCGGATTTTAAAACCAACAAATATTTGTATCGGTATCGGCCTTCAAACTTCATATCTCAAAAATTTGTACTGATCTTTGGAGTGTGGCTTTATCACACTACACCAACTAAACCAACAATAATATGTTCTGCATTAATTTAGAATGAGTCTTTGTTAATAAGTGCTCATATGTGTTAAATACATAGACAGATATATTTACTCTTGCCTTCTTAGTTTAGCCTGATATGAGAATATATTAATAGACTATCTATTTATCTATCTGTCTATTTATCTGTCTGTGTGTATCTATCCATCCATCTGTGTATGTTTGTATCAATATTTCTATACATCTACAGTACTGTGCAAAAGTCTTAGGCACCTGAAAAGATTTAAAACGTTTTAGATGTGCAGGGAGTGTATGACTAAATATACTAATAAAAAGAAAAAGAAAAAATACAAATAGCATTATACAGTAAATAAGGATTTTATACACAGTATATCAATGTGTTCTTAGTGGAAACCCAATATTACTTGAAGTTTCCTGCTGAAAACCAAGCAATGGCAGGAGGAATCGATCACAAAATATCTACTACTGTCACAAAAACAAATCTTTTGGTACTTTTATCTGCTTTCTTGAAAATGGCTTTATACTATCTATCTATCAATCTATCTATCTGACAGTGAAGACAAATATGAGAATCATGCTACATGACTGTTGGAACATAATCTTAAATTAAATGTCTTAAGACTTTCATGCTGTTCGTTATATTTGACGTTTTAAAATCTCCCATGTTTCTTTTGCAGAGTCGTGCCAGGCATGAGAGAATCTGAGTGCTCTTCTATTGACTGAAATATGTAAAGTGGACCAACAGAGCTCTTGATGTGTCTGATGGTGGTCAATCATGGGATGTATGAACTTAATCACCTGTGACTTTTACAAACTTTGAGTGTCAAGATGTCGGACATTGAACCTGAAGAGAAGAAGAATTTCCCAGAGTCCATGACGGGCGGGGAAACGCTGCCCACATGCTGCATCATGGAAACGCAGGAGGAGGATTTCCACAGCAACGGCTCGGTGGATCAGCAGGTGGGAGAAACTGTCTCATTAATCTTATCCAGTGTTGTCTCACCCAGCCTTTTCTTTTCCTGCTCTTGCCTTTGTTTGAATATTCTCTTTTCCTGAACAGCAGAAGACAGATGCTGAACAAGAACAACCAAAAAAGAAGGTAGGAGCACCCCTGTACTGCAGAGAGCATAAACAAATAATAGACAATAGACATAAAGACGAGAACAATATAACAGTTAATATAAATTCAAAATAAAACCCTCCAGAAGATACTCTGAAGGTACTCTGCAATATATGCAAACAAAAGAGGTGGATACAATACACTATATGGACAAAAGTATTGGGACACAAAAAAGTTCCATAAAGAGATGGCTGCATGAGTTCGATGTGGAAGAACTTGACCGGACCACACAGGGCACTGTCTTCAACTCGATCCAACACCTTTGGGATGAACTGAAAGGAGGCTGAGAGCAAGGCCTTCTCGTTCAACATCAGTGTCTGACCTCATAAATGCTCTATTGAATGAATGGGGACAAATTGCTACAGAAACACTCTGAAACCTTGTGGAAAGCCTTCCTAGAGGAGTGGAAGCTGTTATAGCTGTAAATGGGGGGACCAAGTCTACGTATTTGAATGCAATGTTATTAAAGTCCTCATTGTTGTAATGGTCAGACGTCCCAATACATTTGTCAATATAGTGCACAATACGATACAATACGATAAGCCGTTATTAGTCCCAAAAGTGGGAAATTATCAATAATTTTTATCAATTCATTTTTTTAAGATAAGACAGACAGACCGACAGATTGATTTTCAAGTACATATCCAAAGTACCAGAGTAAATATCTGTCTCTATGTATTATATAACATATTATTGTTGTTTAGTTGGAGTCATGTGAGAGAGGCACAAAGATCAGTACTTAATTGGGTTAAGGAGCCGCCCAATAAATGCCAGTTACAGTGGAGCCCCTTAGTAGCACCTCCTAAAGCAATTTAGGCCAGATCTTAGCATTACAACACAACTACAGAGGGTAATGTACTTAGTAAAAGACCACAGTGCTGCACAGCATGAAATGTCTATAGTCAGTGCCTATTGATCTGGTATGCCCACCATATAGATGCAGTTTGTAAGCATTCAATTGTGGCACAATCAATCTGCCACCCTTTACCCCATTCATCACTGGAAAAAGACCACTACAGAAACAAACACTGATATTATTTGAGTTATGGATCAGCATTGACTCTGATACAGTAGTGTCTTGGCAGTATGTGGAGCTGGTTTGAGTGTACGTTATATCATGACATGTACAGGTTTGTATAATACAGTGGATATTAAATGTACATGATGTTTAGAACGTCCAGTGACCCTGCTTTACAGGATAAACTTGTACATGTCACTCCTACACTAGAGCTGGTCAGCAGTTGGTGCTACTGTGGTCCTTTTTCATTGATGCATAGATACTGTGTATGGGGAAATGGACTACAGACTGCTCCTATGTAGTAGGTGTTTCTGATAAAGTGGCCAATATGTTTGAGTATTTCATGTGGTGTTTTACACACTTTGTGCAAATGATGATTTGTTTGCTGAGCAGTAATTATATTATTTCTTTTCAGTTGAGAGGGAAGTTAATTCGGAGTGTAGCTGTGTTTGATGAACATTTACCCACTGAATCAGGCAGCAAGGTAAACACAGTCTCTTTTTGTCTTGCTTTCTTTCTCCTCTTTCCTCAGGAGCTATGAGACTAATGTAGCAAACAACTAATGAAACATGCAGTTCTATGTGAAGGTGTAAATGCTTCTGATCCATGTAGATGTTTTGTTGAATTTGTAAGTGATAAAACATTAAAATATACCAGGAACATATAATGCAGGTGCAGGTATTATACATTTATTTGCTGGGTTTAACACATTAATATTAAACATGAAATAGAAAATAACTGTAGCACATGCCACATTCAGTGTTTTTTCCAGGATGTTAAATCCAGAGGGTAGAGGATAAACCTTTGCATACTTCACAAATTAGCAAACTGCATGCTGACATCATCACATAGTTTCCTAAAAGTGTTTTGAGTTATTTAGTAGTCTGTAATAGAATGGTTTTGCATGGTTTATAAAAATGGGCAACAGTACAGACGAAATACAAAGTCTTTGCCCAGGAAATTTAGTAAAGTTCTAACACCAAACACATTTTGGCTTATGACTGTATGCAGTTTTTGAGAAATTTGCTTCAACTGTATTGCACCACATGTGCTTGTGTTCTGTAGGAGTCTGATGGTGAAAGTACCATAATTGCTGACAATGCAGGGAGCTCAGAGTGTGAAGAGGAAGAGCAGGGCAGACGCAAGGAGGGCAGCGCAAGGAAAAAAATAAGCTTATCCAAAGGTAATTACAGTGTGCCGGTGTGTGTGTCACTGTGTGTGAGAGAGTGTTTTGTGTGTATGTGGGTGTGTGTGTTAGAGAGAAAACGAGAGAGACTGACACATAAATGGAACTGAATAGTATTTGCTTGTGTTTCAGAATCAAGTCTGGAGTACACAGACTCCACAGGCATTGATCTGGAAGAGTTTTTGATTACTACTCTAAGAAGCAGCCCCAGGTAGTGTGCGTATGTGCACTGATGGACCCTCACATTTTCACTTGTATGTTACTGAATTGCTTTTCTCTGGCCTGCAGAGACAGACTGATGTTGCTGAAACTGGAGCAAGACATGACCGATTTCATGACTGACAACTGGTAAGATGGTATGTGTGTATTTCTCATAGGTCTGTGAACAAAACTGAATAAAATTTTACATATTGGATTCCTGTCTTTGATTTTGCAGCTCCTATAAGAAGTTTCCTCAGATGTCCTCTTATCACAGGATGCTGGTTCACAGAGTTGCAGCTTATTTTGGCCTGGAACACAATGTGGATCACAGCGGAAAAGCTGTCATCATCAACAAAACCAGCAGCTCCAGGATGTAAGAGTTCTATATCATGTAATTGTCAGTGTATTTTTAAAAGGACAGTATTTATGTCTCTAGATATAAGGATGTGTCTATTTGTATTCAGACCAGAGCAACGGTTTGCTGAGCATGTTCAGGAAGAAAAAACTGATGAAAGAAGGTCAATACTAAAGAGAGACAGCAGTCAGGAGAAAGAGGACAGCCAGGTATACACACACACACACACACACACACACACACACACACAAACACACACACAGGTGTTTCAAGCAACCATTGCATTTCTCAGCACTTCTGATCTGGGAGCACAGACCATCCATAATGTTCTCCAAGGACTTTGGCCCAGATCAAAAATCATTGAAAAGCCTGTCTCACATTCTCTCTCCACCCACCTGTGGCCTGCATGACTTGCTGTGTTTCAATTGCAGCCATGGAGAGCCTTTGACATTTTTTTAACATTCCAGACACTGTCCAGATTCGGGAGTGTCTCTGCAAATGTTAATGTTAATCAGTTAATTAACCCTATCAAACCATAAGCTTCACAGTCAATACACTCAGAGACACTGGTGCTGTCTCATTTAACATCGTAATATCTTCTTCCAGAATAGTTACAATGTGTGCATGTTTATTAGGCATAGTAACATGCGTAGTAACATGTATAATCTTTCTGTGAGCTACTGTATTTTACTACCATATAAAAGATGATGTTGCCTTATTCTTGAACGAACTTTTTTTTTTCCCATAGTGAGCACACGTTCAGACTACAATTCAGAGCAGTACTGTCGTAACTGAAGTAAAAAGAGTAGTTAGTAAAAATAAATGGATTTTGATCTTAAACCATGTTCTTTAGCTACATAAACAGTGCAACAACAGATGATAAAGCAAATTCATTATCCAATTCAATTAAATTATAATTAACAAACTTTCAGAGTGAAATGACATTTTCCAGGACCAGGTTTAAGAAACACTGATATATACGAACAAAAGATGAAAGACTAAAGGCTTGCTGTAGGCTGGAGACTTTGACCTTTGTGTGTAATTTGTTTTACTATATAGCTGAGAGTGCTGCCACTGAAGGAACAAATGAAGAGTAAGTCTATTGAAGAGAGAGAGGAAGAGTATCAGCGAGTGAGAGACCGCATTTTCGCTCAGGATGTGAGTGAACAAATGTCTCTAGTTTTTCTAAAACACACACATTCACAAATACATACAATTCTCATGTTTCTGTCTTCTTGTCTTTTCTCTCTTTCCAGTCGTCCTGTCTTCCTAAGAGTGTTTACATTGAGACAAGGTAAACATTGCTTGATTCCACTTATAATTATATCTATGACAGATGTCATAGATATTATTAAACTTGTTAGATGAAAACACCCACATCTCAATTTCATATTTGTTTTGTAGTAGTTATTGAATAATGTTGTTACTGAATAAAAATATTAAAACTAAATAATAACCTGGTGGTTTTAGAAAAAAAGCACAGATCTGTAAGCATATCTTCTCTATTTCTGCACCTTCAGAGGTCTAGAGGATTGCTGTAATATGCACAGTGAGACCCAAAGGAAGAGACAGCTCTTCAGGTTAGTACAACAGTTAGTAATTAAAAGACTTGAAACTTTTTTTGATGACGGACAGTTTATATTATAAACAGAAGTTTATAATACCTTGTACAAGCAGGTTTATTTTAAGGGGTATATTTTCACTGTGTCATCAACATGAAAGAGTTTGTTATATTAGTCACTCAATTCATCAAGTGACATATCTGAGAGAGTTGCATAGCTATTGCTGATTTGCTTGTTTGCAGGAGCACCAGGGATGGTTCTGGGCAGCTGTCAGGCAGCAGGCAGAGTAGCATTGAGCTCGAGTGGAATGACCCCCAACCCTGGAGCAGCACAGATTCCGACAGTTCCACCTGGACTTCCAAACTCACACACTCACGTTCAGACAGCAGCTCCAAACTCTATAAGCCAGGTACAAGAAACATTAGTAATAAATGTAACCACATTTGTAATAAATGTATTTAATTTACAGTAATAAAAATACAGGGGTTTAAGAAAAAAAAATGAAAAACACAAGAACACTACAGACGCTCCACAGGGGTAATTCTGGACTGAAGCTGCCAGGGATGCTTCACAGGGCACCAGCCAATGTTCTCCTTTGAGCTTGCTGAGCTTTCCAGTTATATTGAGTTATGAGAAAAAAGACACTATGGCAGGCTACTACATGCTTTCTTCAAGACATGTGAACCAGCTGTGGTCCTTCCCACTCCCGGCATTAAGTGTATTGTATAATTGAGGAGTCCTAACTAGAAAGTAAAATTTGAAACGACTAATTTGGGGTGTGTACAGCATTGTAGATGTGAATCATCAGCTTGTAGTGTGACAAGATAATTGACTCTTGAACAGCTGACCACCTTATTTAGAAGGCTGTGACATTCTATTTGATGTAAATTATCCAGCATTTTTTTTAATGACACTAAAAATATAACATGCTATGACACTCATCATTCAGATCATTCTTGTTTTTATATGTTGAAATGAATTCGGGTCCCCAGTGGTGATGCATTATTACAGATAAATTAAACTCTTTTTTTCCTGCCCCAATGTCAGAGGCAGTGGCTCCAGCCAGCCACAGTTCTGCCTACGTCATGGTGCCTCCAGAATCATCCATACTTCCTGGGAGCATTCTGATAAACCCACATACAGGTGCGCACACACAGACATTTACTGCTAAACAATATAGCTACTCCTGCCTAGTTAACTGAATATATGTGTGGTCTGATATTGTAGGACAGCCATTTCTGAATCCTGATGGAACTCCAGCTGTTTACAACCCACCAACAAGTCATCAGCCAATGAGCAGCCCTCTAAACACAATGCAGCAGCAGCGTCCTCCTCCACCCCACCAGCAGCAGACGGTACCGAGTCATGGTGTTCCACAGGTAGGAGGAGCTCTGCATGTATAATTCACAGCTGTGAACCATAACTAAATGAATTGAGGAAGATAGGTTATGGAAAACCTGTACTATTAGATTAAAATATACTTCTCTCAAGATTCTGCTTATTTCCTTTTAGCGTTTGCATTCTTGTCTTTGCAAAACAGGCTTGAGGCTTTTTTTTTTTTGCTCTGTGGAACAACTGATACCGCTACTGATAGGACATAACAATGAAACAACTATAAATCTGTTTGTGTGTATTTACCTGTGTATATTAATTCAATCGCATGGAATCTTCCAGGCTGCTTTCCACTCTTAAGCATTGTGACACATTCTTGAATTGGCCAGTACTTCTGAGGTCTCTCCAGTTTGACAGAATTTGGTGGAACACACTTTTTGTTTATTTGTTTTGTTAGAGTGTGAAATGCTTATGGTTGTAAGACAAAGGCAGCAAAAATGGCTATAAAATACATACAAGGCAACAATAGCTGTAAGATCTGCCTCAGGTATCAATACAAGTACTCACTGTAAAATCCTGAATAAGTAATTAAAAAACCTAGGCTGACAGATATGTATTTGTATCTCTCTGTCTGCCAGGTTCAGTACTCCGCTGTGACATATCTTCCTCCACAGCAGGTGTTAACAACGTCACAAATGCACCCACCAGAACAGTGTGTAAGTATGCCTGAGGCTGTTTATTTTTATAATTATATATTAGTATACACCATAGATCAAAATGTGCACCAACACTCCTAATTAGTGAACTCCTTTAAGGAGCACCCTTTGCTGACACAGGTCTTCAGATGCCCCGCACAGCTTGTTAAATATACATAGATAAGCACTGAAAAAAGTGGGCTGTTCTGAAGCAGCTGCACATGAGTCTAAGGTTACCCTGCCCAATGCCAACCATGGGCTAACACTGGGATTGAAGCGATGGAAATGACAGAGCACCGTCCAATACATTTGGGATGAGCAGGAGTGATTCTTATAATTTGTATGATCTTATACAGCTAATGCTCTTGTGCCTGAATACAATCAAATCATAACAGTAATGTTACTGTTGTTACTGCAACAGGGGAACAAACACCCTAATTAATACTTTATATATAAAAAAGTTGGATGTTGGATGAGCAGGTGTCTGTGCAACTTTTTGGACGTATGTTACACATTATTTTCAAGTGATTAAAGGCCATGGGATTATTTTTTCCACAGAGGGAAGACCTTTCATCTCAGTTCAGTCACATGACAGTAAGCCACCAATCTGCAGGTGATGCATCAGATCTGCCTAGCTACTATCTACATGGAGCTCTGCCTACGCACAGCTTTGCACAGTCCCAGCAGAGTTATGCTCTAGCCCTTCCTGGAGACAGCTATGTAACCTCAGGAATGGTTTTGGCCCCTCCTGCAGCCTTGCCCCCACAAACCTGCAGCCAACAGAACAATCAGGTTCTCCTTGTAATTCATTTAAACCTTTACTGAACTGAGCATTGATAGTTGATAGCTTTATATGTGTTTCCTAACACATTTGTAATCCTTTTTCTCAAAGGCTTTGATGTACAGCTACCCAGCTCCGTGCCCTAACACACTGCAACAGTATGGACCAGCCAGTTACACGCAAACAGGTACACACAAGTGTATTAAAGTTTATGTTAATATGTAGTGTGTTTTTTTATATAATATGCTGTGTGTGTATTTATAAATGCACACACATACACACAGATTTATCCACATGTGTGTGATTGATATAGTAGGAGTGTTACATAGTCAGAGACCTCTTGTCTTATCTCGTTTCCTGCTGCTTGAATGTAAATGTGTGAGAGTTGTTTTGAATTGTCAGTGGAATCAAATACAGTTCTTTCAGAAGACTGTCAACTTAAAAATTCAACCAGTGAATGAAACATTTTTTTTATGAAGGTGTTCATAATTAGCCAGTAGCTAGAATCAGGAATTTTAGTGCAAGGAAGACTAAATAGAGGAGGGCAGTAGAACCCCAGGTCTGAGGACAAGGGGCACTGCTTAAACGATTAAATCATTTTTTAGTAAATCAGAAACGCATGTATTTGGGACTTAAAACTTGCATATGGTTTCTTCTAGGATATACTGCTCTTGTAAACAGTCAGCAACAAGCCTACCCAAGCATGACGGGAGCCCAAGTGCTACCCCAGATGCAACAAAGCATGATGGGCCCTTACCCTTCTACATCCACTTATCAGGTGATAATACAAACACATATGATTGGAAAAGTGACTACAGAATTACTTATTCCATAATAATTGCACACACAATTACATACATTACATGTGGCGACTATATTATGTCTTCTTTTATTTTTAAGATGTCCCCACAGATCCAGTCATACCCCTCTACGGTGGTGCTGTCTCGGCAAGCTGGGCAGTCTCAGAGTGCAGTGCCCCCAGCTGGAGTGTCTGTGTACTGTAACCCTCTGCCTCCGTCTCCACCTCCACCTGCCAGCATGCCAGGCGTCACCTGCCAGTCAAGCAGCTGCAAAAACACATGCAATAGAAACCAGAACCAATGCTGGTACTAACACAAACACAATATATCGCACTAACTGAAGCTCTGGTACAATAAATACTACTGGAATGTTCGATCATACACAAAAATATGACCGTCAGAAAGACTGATTGGTTTCTTCCCTCATCAGTAACAAAGAGTGGTGGCTGTTTCAATGTAGACCACTCTAAGTCTGGTGTCATAACCATAATTATGTGCTTTTACATCACCAACAAGGTGCAGCATTTTCTATGTTTGTGTGTCATTTTAATGAAGACTTCCACGTTTTGTTTTTTTTACATGCACCGATGTACATGATATTGTGTGCCAAAGTTGTCAGTATTACTGTGTTTATTGCATATTTTCTCTTGCAGTTGATGCTGATGAAATGTAATAAAATAGTTATTACATATACTGCACAGACAGTAATTATGCCTTATATACTGAATATTGGTGTGTGTATAATATTCTAGAGATAAAAAGCAGTCAGTGAGCCGAAGCATTGTTGTCTCTTCATTAAATAAAGGCTAGTTCTAAATAAAAGATTTTTAAACACATATCTATCACAATGCTTTACAAAGAATTTTAGTATTATTTTATTTTGCCTCCTCACAAGAACCCATGCAGTTGAGATAATGCAAAATATGCATTTATACACTTTATAAAATTATATAAAACTTCTTGAAGCTGAAAATTCTGAGCTTTTATGTGTAAGTTACATAAAGTAACAAAGTAGTAAAGGGCGATCTTAATGCTTCAGCCTACCAAGACATTTCAAACAATACAATGCTTCTAGTGGACACAGTTCCATCGTGACTGTGCCCCAGTGCACAAAACATGTTTGGATGAGTGTGTATAAGAACTTGACTGGTACACACAGGGCCCTGACCTCAACCCCATCCAACACCTTTGAGATGAACTGGAACAGAGATTGTGAGCCAGACCTTCTCGTTCCAACATTAATGCCTCGTAAATGCTTTACAGAATGAATGGGCACAAATTCCCAAAGAAACACTATATATACACACTACCGGTCAAAAGTTTTAGAACACCCCATTTTTTCTGTTTGTATTGAAATTCAAGCGGTTCAGTGTCTCAATG
>JBBPCW010000139.1:11153021-11179688 GCA_037974425.1 Phenacogrammus interruptus | reverse complement strand
GTGTGTGTGTGTGTGTGTGTGTGTGTGTGTGTGTGTGTGTGTGTGTGTGTGTGTGTGTGTGTGTGTGAATGTTCCCATGTGTGTGTGTGTGTGTGTGTGTGTGTGTGAATGTTCCCATGTGTGTGAGCCTGTGTGCATGAGGAATCTCCTGAGGCAGGGACTCTTTTCTCACAGGGCTGTGGGCTGGGGCTCCAGGCAGTTTCCATGGAAACAGCTGCAGTGGAGGGCTGTGGGATTGCTTGAGAGTGAGTGTGTGAGAGAGGGAGGGCTGTTGCATTTATTTACCCCCGGCCTGTGTAGAGTAATGTGTTTTATTTGCCCTTTTTATGGCTCATTTCGGGTGTCTGATCCACAGAAACTTGATTGGTTACGCCAAGCGTGGCTGAACAAGTTTGACAGACATTCAGTTTTGCTCCTTGTACTGATCTGTAATCTTGTTTGTTTCCTCTGTCAGTCACTTAAAAGCTTAAAAACCCGTCAGTCACTTAAAAGCTTGATGGTCAATTTGAGCGACGCTGTGGAAAACTGGACACTTGAGCAGAGACTGCTGCCAGTCAGTGTTGCCTTGATTAAGCAAAGAATGCCCTCGCAGCTGGCGGGGTGGGAGATTTCCTAGATCTGCTCACACTCTTCCTATTGTAGCCCTCTTTTTGCCCTGGTGGGTCACAGAGCATGTGCCAGGCAGCCTGTTCGTTTCTTGGATGCTTGTGGCTTGTTTGAGCTTCAGCCGTTAATGAAAGCCAGCAGCGGCAGACGTCCTGTGCTTGTCTGAAGCTGCCAACTGAACGTGGAGTCTGTTATGTAGGCCAGACCAGCATTGCAACAGTATGTCATAAAGGCTGCCCAAATAAAACGAGCCAGTATCCAGTTCACCAGGAAGCCTGGAAAGACATACTGTTAGTGCATCTGTGAGATTAAAGTGTATTAATTTTAACAGTATATTGTAAATGGGGCAGCAAGAACGTTATGGCATTAACTTCCTAACTGTCTCAATTTTTATCTAAATATGCATTGTAACAATATATTTCAACATGTTACGAAACTTTTATGAAGAAGGTCAGGGTTTTCAGTATGTTTTAGTAGTGACTGTAGTCTTGATAAACGCACATGCTTTGTGTCTACAGTGCAAATGTCTACATATGATACATGGTGATTTGCTGATTTACAGTGATTCGTGTGCATTAACTGTTTGTGTGTGTGATTATCTGTTGTTGTAGCTGGCTGCGCTGCAGAGGCAGGTGTTTGATTTCCTAGGCTATCAGTGGGCTCCAATCTTGGCAAACTTCCTCCACATCATGGCTGTTATTTTGGGAGTGTTCGGGACGGTGCAGGTCCGCTCTCGATACCTTATACTGGTAAGGTCTCTCATGTGTGCACACACACACACACGCACACACACACACGCATACACATTCAGGAGATAAATGCATTTATATAAGAGGGAGAACAGAGGACTTGGTTTACAGCAGTACTAGCAGCAGTATGTTTCACTTACTGCAGTTTGAAGAGCTTTTGTGTCCTTTTCTGAATCTTTTATGTTTCTTTTCTGTGTGCTGCATATTGTGTCAAGTGGTTTATAATGGTGTCTGTTAATTTTGAAAGTATGTTTTTTCTCAGTATGCAGTGTGGCTTGTGGTCTGGGTTGGTTGGAACTCTTTCATCATTTGTTTCTACCTGGAGGTGGGCCACCTGTCTCAAGTAAGTAAAGACAGAAGGTTTGGCCCAGATTATATTCATACCAGCTTTGGGCTAATAAAAGCAAATGTCTGTTCACTTGGTACTAATGATGGAAAAGGAAGTTTGAATATCCAAGACATATCTGTGTCAAGACATTTCCATGATTCAGTATTAGCCCAAAAATGTTTCAATATTTATACATATCTGTATCTTCACTGATGAGCCATTTTATTACGTACACCTCCCTTGTATCTGCACTCATTGTGCATTTTATCAGCTTCACTTACCACATCGATGCACTTTGTAGTTTAGTTACAGACTGCAGTCCGTCTGTGCCTCATTTGTTAGCCCCTTTTACCCAGTTCATCTGTGGTCATGACGAAACAGGACCACCAATGAGCAAATTTAGTGATACTGACAGGGTAGTGGAATTTTAGCATATGTATATGTTTCACTGAGTGGATCACATGGTACTTCTACTGGAGTTTTTATGTACTGTGTCCATGTATTGTCCACTTTATTATACACACATAACCTATTGCTCTGCCTTGCAGATGTGAGGTTATTGATAATGGACTATTCTCAGCTCCAGCAGCACTGCTACATGTCATCCGCTCTGTGCTTTGTCAAAAAGTTTGAGTGCCTAACAGTGGTCTCATTAATGTTACTCATTATGAGGCCTAACATATTTTGAAAAACTAGATTTTCAGATGACGTCTGTCTCATTAATGAGGGATACATGAAATGTCATTGCCAGCGCAAAAAAATAACCAGAAGCTCTACAAAAATATGAGTGTCTAAAATTCTCAAATTCTTTGACAGTATGTCATCTGCCCAGGCTCACACCGACCAGAATTCACTAAATCTGAATTTTCCTCATGGAGTTGACTGCTAAGATGAAGGTCAAAATTCCTGTGCAGGACCTTAATATGTGCAGTAATTGAAGAACGATTGCATTTTAAACATTTCTTTTACCAAATGTATGCAAAAATACATAAATAAATAAATAAATGTATTATCTATTTTTGTTTTAATATCAAATTTATGCTGTCCAAAGAGTTTTAACTCAGTTATTTATTTGTAATGCATTAATTTTTTGTGTAGAACAGAGATTTCCTGATGACATTTAACACCTCTTTACATCGCTCCTGGTGGATGGAGAATGGCCCCGGTTGCTTAGTTACAACAGTACCTGACTCACCATTGGCTCCACAGGACCATCATGTCATCACAGTCAGTGGTTGCCTGCTAGACTACCAGTACATAGAGGTGGTCAGCTCAGCCCTGCAAGTGTTCCTCGCAGTAAGTGTGTTTTAAGTGGTTCTACACATTTTAGTGATCTTGATTCAGTTCTTCAGCTAATTATTAAAATAATGGTTCTCCAAATCCAAAAAAATCTAATTGATATGATTTTCGTTTTACCTCAAAACATCCTGTGACATTTTGATTCCCATTATTTCTAAGCTACATTAGCTTTGTTTCTCTGATGCAAAACTAAAGTAAACTTTGGAGACCAAGAATGTCTTTTCTAATAGGCTACATTTGAGGTAAGGAGAGAATTCTAGGTCAAAGTATTTGTCATTGGGCAAAATTTCAGTTATATTCATTTTATGAATCTACTCAAGGGAAATGTTTCTTGTGTCTAATCCCTGTGCCGTATCTAATCATGGTTCTGTCTTTCCCCAGCTTTTTGGCTTTGTATATGCCTGCTATGTAAGCAAAGTCTTCCTGGATGATGAGGACAGCTGTAAGTTCTGTACTTTTAACACATTTTACTGGGGACACAATCACATTTTCATGATCTTCCATGGTCATTTCTCTTACCTAGCATGTAAAGCATTCAGACTACTTTAGCTCTGATTTCTTCTTGTCTGTGTTGATTCAGTTGATTTTATTGGTGGATTTGACTCCTATGGTTACCAGCCTCCACAAAAGAGTTCCCACCTACAGCTACAGCCTCTCTACACGTAAGTGTCCAGTTTATAATGCTTATTTTGACAAATATATATGACAAACTAAGACCAAACAAAAGAAAATAACATACAAGGAATTTCAGTATATAAAAATCTAACATGTCACTAAGAAGGAATGATCAGAAAAAGGAGCAAAAATTAGTCACAGTAAATAATACTAGTAACGACAATTAAATAATTATTTGGCAACTAAGTTGACAACTGTCCTAGTTGGCTTTTACAGCATAGCCATTCGCTTCAAGTAAAGACAGGAAATGATATCTAAAACGATGGGGGATAATGTGGATAATAGACATAAGATACAGGCCCACTGTGAATGCAGTGTGAACAGCACAAAATTCTTCCTCTGCTTTTAACCCATTCACCAAGCAAAGCAGGAGTCAGACAGGAACACAGCACCTGAGAAGCAGTGTGTGGTGACGGTACCTTGCTCAGGGTACCTTAGAGGTGCTTAGCAGTCTTGGGAATCAAACCCACAACTTCCTGATCACAGGGTGAACGTCCTAACCACTAGGCTACCAGCTGATTGTCTAGAACAGGGGTCGGCAACCCGTGGTTCTGGAGCCGCATGCGGCTCTTTCATCCTTATGTTTCTGTGGCACTTTCATCCTTATGTTGCGGCTCCCTGTGACTTTGGAAAATAAATAATGTGCCTACACCACACCCATATGTTTCTTACAGAGCATTGCTGCCCCAATAGGACAATAGCGATTATAAATATGATGGAATTACGTCAGTTGACGCTGTCAGCTGCTCTGAATGTTAAGTCTATTTTATTTTTATTCATTTTTTTTTTTTTTATTGTAGTTCAACATTTGAAGATTAATGTGGTCTTGTAACATTAAAATAGAATGTAACATTAAAATACAATACAGTTCTAAATATTCAAAATGAATTCCGATGTTTGCAGCAATTCATTGTCATGTCCTCATGCACTACAGTTTGCAGATGTTTTAAATACAAGTAGAGACAGTGGTTATGAATTTGTAGAGCTTTCTATATAGTTTTGTTGCTTACCACCTGCTGGGCCGAACATGCCTTAGGCAGCTTCAGCGTATTGTCTGGTTTGAGTGTGTCTTTATTTTTTGGATTTCTTTGTTTAGGGCGGGATAACAGGACACATCCACGACCACCTGCATTTGAGTGGAGAGGCAGCTGAACTCCTGGGAGATGCCATCCTGTGCATTGTGGAATATAAAGTTCTACAAAATTCAGTCTCTGTGTTTCTGAACCTCCCTCTGCTGGCAGAAAAATGAACTGCAGCACAGACACTGTGCGTCCATTGAGCGACTGTGAGAGCGGCTGTGGGCTAAAGCTTGTACTGCCACACTGTTTAGTGCATGTTTCAGTATACTTTGAAGTGCACAAACATATTGCCCAAACGGATTACATTTAGAACACATCTTTAACAGTGTACAATCCCTTGTTTTTATTGTAAAGTTAAGGTGACATTTCAAAGCCATAGTGCATTGCAGCCAATCAGATTATGGTGCCAGGTACAAATGTTGACTGACCATAATGCTTCCACAATAAGGTTCAAATCCAGTATGCTGAATTACTTGTGTGCTGCACAATTAGATGCTCACTGACACATGGTTAGTGTTGAGCGCATACAGAACTGTGTCCTCAGTATGTGCTTTTGCCCATGGCCTGCAGGAAAGTAATGCCACTACAGCCTCACTGTGTTGCCTACTTGTTTAGGCATGGAGGTGGTGGGGGGGAGATGTGAGGCCTACAACAGATTATCTTGCCATGTGTGCGTCTGTGTGTATACATGTGTGTATTTTTAGTGTATTCACAATGAGGATAACCTTTGACCCAGGTGAACTTTGAGCTCTCGTCTGAGCTGCTTCTTCAGCTCTGCAGTATGTGTGTATGTCAGGGAGAAGACTTTTTTCTTTATACTCTGACTTAAGCCAATACAGTGTAACGTGTTAGATGAATGTTTTAGATGGGCTAGTTGTTTAGTCAGGGAATGTAGTAGGATTTTCTGCATGTAAATATCAGACTGACTGTAGAGAGGATGCACGTCAGGGTGGCCCTCACTTGTGTGTGCGTGTGTGTGTGTGTGTGTGTGTGTGTGTGTGTGTGAATTAAAAGTATGTGCTTGTGCACATAATGAATGTGTGTAGCCATAAATGTTTATTTGTAAGCAACTTTACAATGAATGTATGTTCATGTACATGGCTAGTGTGCGAGAGCGAGGGACACATCTGGAGAGCGTGTCGGTTGTTGAAACTAACTAATAAAAACTCTTTCTAGATTATTTTTTTCTGTCTGTTTCTTTAAAATAAACTGCACTCATTTCAGCAAAAAAACCAACCTGTACATTTGGGGACTTGTTTGAAACTCTGCTTATTTGTTCCATTGTTCTATAGAGAGCAGAATATTAACAGAACTAAAATTCGTGACTCATGATCTGTTTTATGAGTTCAATAAACGATATTTGATCATTTGACACCATGAAGCCTTCCTGTCATGGACATTACACAAATGCTGAATTAGATAATAGTAAATCAACCACTAGCTGAATGACAATTTGGCACCTTATTATTATTAGTATTAATAATAATAATATAATAATAATAATAATATTTGCAATCATGTTCCAGCTACTTGTGACCATAGGTGCTTCTTCAGAATATCTTGTCTTCTATTTGTGTATTCTAAATTCATGGCCATCCACTTTCTCCTTCACCTTCATCTGTTCCATGCATAATTGCCTTCTCTAATCAATTAGTTCGAATAATGGATCCAAAATAACATAAGCTTTGGCTTCAAGCATCAGTAAATAACCGCATAAAAGACCACAGTCCTGACAACTTGGCCTTGTCCTGCTGAGTGGCATTCTGAGTTGTATTTCTTGACTGGCGGATCCTTTGATGTTAACAAATAAATGAGAGGTATATTATAAATTCTAGCAATTATGCAACCATTTTCTTATAGTGATTGTCCACAATGTTTCTTCCCTATTAAAATGATTTCTAGATCCTGGATCCTTTGTTATTAATGACTACTGTATATACTGTAATCCCTAATAGCTTAATTTACCCTACAACATTTCAGAAACGCCCAGATTTTCTCAGGTAGGGCAGCTAAGGCCTATATGAGGCGAAGGAAGCAGTAAAGTTGAATATTTAAAGATTGTAGCCGTATCGGGGGGATTAAGCCGAGGTGTGTGTTTTTGCTGAGGAGCGGGACGGTTGGTAGAGAGGTATAAATCACAGCGGCTGTAATAACACGGGGTGCGCTCTTGCTGCAGCCAGGTTGTGTTTATGGGCCTTTGTCCAGTCGCGGTGGGCTAATTGTCTCTGCTGGGATTACAGTTTGAGCGTGTTTGTCTCATACGATACACGGTTATGAGAAGACTAATAACAAAGGACGGTAAACAAAGCAGAGGTGAGGCTCCTGCAGGGTGGGGGAGGTAGGGGGCTGGGGGTGAGGGAGGGGGTGAGGGAGGGGGTGCACAGTTTATGGCAGTACAACATTCTCGAGCAGCTGAAGGTTTTTCCAGCCCGAGAGGAGGACTGAGTGTAAAATGTGGAACTGTGTGCTGGTTAACCCTGCAGACACAACCCGTCTAGCGCTTTCACACACACAGTCTGTGCGCGCGCACCGTTTCTGCTGCACATAACAAAGGCGCGCGCGCGACCCTCCCCTCCCCCTCTCGCAGCACGTTCTCTCTCTTCGTTCTTCCCATGATGCCCCGCGAGCGCCTGCTTGGACCGAGCCGCCATGTTGTCGGTGTGAAAGCCAGAGAGCTGCAGCGAAATCGGGGCTGAAATCCGTCACCATCCGCATCCTCCACCTGTGAGTAGCCCGTTCGTCGCCACGCACGGTACCCCTCGAGTCCCGAGGCGCCCGTCCGCGGCCGTATTAGCTCGACAGCGAGTCCGTTTCGAGGCCAGTGTTTTGAGTCAGCGTCTCCCTCCCTCCTCCACCCCCTTCTTCTCCTCCCTCCGGCTCTTCCTACTGTTGTTGCTGCTCTTCCTGTCCAGACGGCTCGGGCCTTTTGTTAGCGGGAGCGGGGACCTGTAGGATAGCGCCTAGCCGTCCGCGGGTCGCACAGGTACCGTTTGGGTGGTTGTTTTTCGGAGTCGCGGGCCCCTCTCTGTACGGCCCCGGGTCTCGCGGTGTGTCTGCGGGCGCCGTGTTCGGTCAGGGCCGGGCTGGTGTTCCAGTGTGAGACGGCTCCAGCGAAACGTTTCGGGCTGCTGCTATTGTAGAGACAGCTCGGGCCTTCGACTGAAACCACATCCCGGACAATAATTCAGCTCGTTTCTCTCTGTCCGCGTGTCTCTAACAGCTCTAAAAACCGTCTTGGTGCCTTTTCCTCTTTTTTCCGTTGCTGCCTTTCTCTGCTCGGTTAGCTACCAGCCTTAACGGCTACATGGTCAACGCTAGCTGATGACGGTGTGTCTGTGCACGGGGGCGCTCATTTTTAAGAGGAACCCACAAAAGAAATACATTTCTGCCTTTTTACGAGTTCGGGGGACTCGAAAAGAGACGATTAACCCCATACGGGTTTGGTGTCCACTTCCGGGAGGCGTATGTACAGTGTTTTCCCGGTCAGTTGTCGGTTGGAATCACCGCGAATGTGGCCTTTTCCGAGTGTTTCTCGGGTTTTTCCTCACCTGACTGTAGGGTGTATGTGTGGTCGAGCTTCTTGTGATGGCTACATTAAGCCCGGCCTGCTCTGGTTGATTCCAGAAGTGCAGACATAAGGGGCAAGGGGCAGCGAGTAGGCCCCAAAACAAGTTTTCAGTTTTCGACGTTGCCTAACAGGTAGGCCTGTATCGACACACACCTTCACACTCGATGCCACCTTTGTTTCAGAGGGTGAGGATTTGTTTCGACGTCGTGTTTTCTCGATTGTCACAGATCTCATTATAGACCACACAAACCAGGCTAGCTTGGATGAAGTTCTCAAATAGCACTTTCTCAACGGCTGTCCCTCCAGTCCTGTAATGCAAAACAAAGACCCATAAATACAGTGTTGTGATGTTTAAATGTTTTTCTTTACTCCAGACATTTCTGGCACCGTTTTGCAGTTTTTATACTCCCGTTAAGCTTTTTAAGTAGTGCTCACCCCCAAATCATCTCTAAAAAGGGCCGACTGATGCAGTAAATCCATGCAGTTTCACTGTTTTCTCAAGTACACGTGACTCATCAGACCTCACCTTTAACCCCCTCTTTTGAGGGTTTCGTATGTGTTTAGGTTTACAATAAAAGAAGGAGCTTGTGGTAAGTTACGTGAAAATCATTGAGACCGTTGCATGCTTGTGATTTCCCCCTCCAACGCACCCAACTTTCTCCCCCTTGAGCTGTAAAACCTGAATCATACTCTTGGAACTGTTTTGCCTGCCAGATGATAATGTAGTAAGATTACCCTGTTAATGTGCATACCTAAAATGTAAAAAACTTGTAGAGTCTTCTTGTTCTGGTTTTACTGAGTTCAAATCTGGAAATATTTCATGTTAAAACAATGTGGCTCATTAGATTTTCTACTCTAAATTGCTTAAATTTAAATTAGTTTTTAGTCAGGGAAATGCAAATAAAATACATCAGCACTGAATAAAAATAGGAATATAGAGTACTGTTAAATCTTCATTTAATGTCATCACTTTAGACCACTTCTGCCTTTTTTTTTTTTACCCAGATAATACAAAATTCACTTGTTGACCTTTGATGGGTTAATAGAGGAGAGGTGCAATAAAATCTTTATTAAGAGTTTATAATATTGTGCACAGGTCCATTTGAATGTCTGTAATCAGCTTATATTCTTTTGTTGTTGTTGTTGTTTTTCTTCCTTTTATTTACTTTTTTGAAGCACAGTAATTGCAGAACACTTACATTCTGATCTGTTTTGCTTATGATTTTTCTTATGTGCAATTTATGAAGAAAGTAGTTAAACACACTTGCTTTCTGAAAAAACCTTAAGCATTGATCTTAGTAGGTTTATATAAGTGCTCTATAAGTGCTTGGTGCAAAAGTAGAGTTTAAAAAGACAACTATTCCATTCATGTTGTTATTTGCATACTGATAAGAGCCCCTCCCATTTTATTTGTGTGTTTCCTCTCCCCACAAAGACTCATCCTCTATTTAGACCTGATTTGGCATAGATTTTGTATTGCAGTGTTTAATTAGCAGTTACCTTCTCAATTATCTCTTATTGTTTGATGATTACTAAGCAGGCAGGATTAGGGCTAGTCAGTCATCTTTGTAAAGCTGTAACTTCTAGGAAAGTGCAAGCTGATAGACTCTGAATGTCTGGCAATGCTCTGAATCCACAGAGACAGAGAAACCAATCAATCCATCTCACTGAGTTGTGCTTTTGTGGGCTCTTAGCCATGAGTGGCAGTAGAATCATTGGGAATCGGATTGAAGTTGTAAGGATAAGATCCCAATTGTGTCGCTTGAGAGCCCTGGCAAGAACTTGTTTGTATTTTCTATTGAACTAATGTAAATTTTAGACTTCTCTACTTGAGGTTACTTGATTTGAACTATATCAAAATTCAGTGTTAGAATTCCACCATGTTATTGGAAAATTGTACTGTTGAATTGTATGGCAATGTAGTCCTCAGTGGTAGACAATCATTAGTCACTCCTACTTTAAATGGCTTTGCATCTCAATTATTAAATAGTTCGGAGATCCGCTTTAACCTACAGCCGATCCATCCAATAAACAGTTTTTTTAATGGCGTTTCAAAACAGACTTGTGCTTCTATACCTTTTGAGGCTACTCAGTGAGTATAATGAGAGAGAGACCTACAATAGTGTCATTTGATCCACACCAGTAGCATTGTTTAAGCGTACAGGTTTTCAAATGGGCCCTAACCTGCAAGTGTGTTTATGACCAACCTGACTGGGCATGGTGTTTATGATCCATGTTTAAATAAGTCACAAGTGAAAACTACTGTGCACAAAATAATCAAAGACTTAACTAGCTTTATCAACTAACAGGTTTGTTTTGTCTACTTCACTTGGAGCAAGGTGTTTCTTATACTAAAAGTACACTTTTCTGTCCTATTCTGTGGATTGTGGAAACAATTACCAGCGTTCCTCAAGAAGCACAGCGGATATGAGAATCCGGGTGATTTTATATTGCCTGGAATTTGAGGTTAGCTGTTGGGCACAGAAAGAGGTAGCCAATAAACCGCATGAATCAAAAACAGATAGGCCTAAATAAATTGAAACTGTTCAGCCAGGTGCTGCTTTTCACACTTTATTACAGTAAAGTATCTAGAGTGTTCTTCAAGGAAGCTCAGTGGTAGTCTCGGGGGTGGTAATCGTACAGCAGAGTTGAACAGTAGAAAGGCTGTTAAATAAATTAAAGTATGTTTAGACATGTTATTGTTATGGGTTTATTTGGCTGTGCCTCTTAATTAGAGCTGCACTGGTGTGGGATTTAGAGAACAGATATAAATGTTACACCAGAGAAAATCAGATGGCAGTATGTCATGTTAAATAAATAATATATGCTGGACTAAAATCAATGCACGATTTAACAGGACCATGCTTATGTGAAGGTGCAAGAAGTATTATTAGTTTTGCACTCTAGCAAACTATAGTCCTAAAATTCTGAGAGAGCCCCGCTTATCTCGCTACCCAGGTCCTCATGCTGTCTGCAGCGAAATAATGTAACTGTTATGGTTAAACTTTATGCAGGCCTGTCCCTTGATTGCAGTCAGAAAGTACTGCATTGATTATGCTCTTTTACACATGGAAACGCGCCATATGGAAATCTGGTGTTTCTCATGGTGTCTAGCTAGCTCTCTAAATTTAAGCTGATTCATTTGGCACGTCTAACCAAATGAACTGCTTGTCATCACAGCTGTTTGTTGAGTTCCATAAGTAGAAAGCAGCTGAACTTATTGCTTTAACTCAAGGTCACTGGTTGCTTATTTTGCGTAGAAGCAACAGAATTTTTCGGCCTGTTTCCAGCTGCCTGGTCTTGCCTTGAGGGGTGTGATATTGCAAAGCTTACCATAGTCTGAAGTTCTTGAATAAAAGATCTCAAAGACTGGTGCCGCTTAGTTAACATCTGCACAGATTTCAGCCTGTTTTCACGTTTTAATGGTAAAGAAAACAATTTCATATTCTACAGCAAAAAAAGCCTTGGTATGTATGCATTGTACCATAAAGCTTCTGAAACAAAAAACAAAACTAGCCACCTACTAAGCTTTCCCCTAAATTCCTATTAACTGGTGAAGAAAACAATGTGGTGTGCAGGCAGAAAAATTAGAACATCTATAGATGAAAATTATTCTTCTGGCGTTGTATGCTAGGCTTCAGGAACAAAAACTTCGTATGGATTGCATTTGGTGTTTGCGCAATGTGGACTTGTAGCAAGGTTCAGTGTAGCAAGATGCAGCACCCAGCGAAATGATTTATTAGAACTTTTAGAATTGTTGCTCGTTTAAAAAAAACAAAAAAAAACAGGTAGGATTAAATTAACTGTTCCTAGAAGTAGTACACACAGGATAATGCAAATCAAAAAATGGATTGGTTACGAATGGGTGAATAACTAGATTGTTAGCCAGCTGCAGCTAAACCTATAGTCAGGTCAGTAATAGTATTGATTTTCTTTCTCCAAAGTCCTGCAATAACTATCCCATTGTCTGTGTGGCTGGACCTTTTGTTTGCATGGAGAAGGTGCCATTTTGAACTTGTTCATATCTGTTATGTTTCCACTGCAGCAAATTTTACACCGCTCTCATCCAGGTTATATAGGTTTTTAATTTGTGGATGCAAGTCAAATTGAGGTGACAATTTCTCAACTTTATGCAAATGAGAACTGTGCAAAGAAGCACAGTTGTTACACATGTCTCTAGAGCTTTAGGGCCACCCCACCCTTTTCAGATCGACAAGCTACTGTCAGCTATTTCTCTAAAAGTGACATTAACATTAGGTCACTTAAGTGAAGTGATAAATATGTTCATTGCATGTCTTGTATTCTAGTGTTTTTTTACCATTGATATTTTTGTGGTATTGACCAAGAGTAAGAAGTTAAATATGGTCTGAAAACAAAATGTCTGACTCTCAAATAACAATGCCTTTGTGCCGCATGAAGTACTTGAGATCTATTAGCACCTCTTATGGTGAATAGCCATTTGAGCTGTTCGATAATAACAATCAGGATTTATTCACTTTCCATCAGTTGTGAATATCAATCAGGTCGAATCAATTACATGTCATGAATTTATGGTGGGCATTGTAATAATTTGACAATTTTATTTCACTGTCTGGTCTGTGTTGAATCAGCCTGATATGTTTACATTCTGTAGCGGTGATGGAACTTTTTGCACACTGTACTGTTATCTACCACACCCAGAAGACCTTTTATTATGAAACATGAATGGGTTATTGACTGCCTTTTTGTGGTGGATAGTTTTATGGTTCTTATTTAAAATAAATAAGAACCATAAGCATTATGCATAACAAGATTGGTAGTGTAGGCTAGATTTATTAAACTTGCAGTAAGGACTACCAACAATAAAGCCAGAAAAGTTTTTAGCCAAGAATCTTGAAGCCGTTTGAAGTGTCTAGATACTTGGAAATAGAATTCACAATCTTATTAGTGACAGGTAATACATTTCAAAATCAACTAATTGCTGGAACTTTGTGTTGCTCTGCAGGCTCTGGTGGAATGAGCGTAGCGTGCGTGTTGAAGAGAAAAGCTGTGCTCTGGCAGGATTCGTTCAGCCCCCACCTCAGACTGCCTCCCCCTGACAGGCCATTGCCCGCCATGCCTGTGGTCCTTAGTGCCGCGGGCCACGCCCCTCAACCTGGGCCTGCTCCGCAGGCCCCTCCCACTACGCAGCATCGTACTCAAGATGATGCAATGGTGGATTACTACTTCCAGAGACAGCACGGCGAGCAGCCTGGATACAATAATGGCAAACATCGCTGGCCTACTGGAGATAACATCCATGCTGACAACCAGGTTAGGCCTAATGTAATTTTACCAACACTACAGTACACTAAAATGCAGTAAGTCTTGATTGCAGAATGTTGCTGCGAACTGAACTGTTTTTGGATACGTTTCTTGCCTGTAATTGTCTGTAAATTTGGCTCTTCTGTGTTTCCCTCAGGTGCGGTCGATGGATGAACTCAACCATGACTTCCAGGCACTGGCTCTGGAAGGAAGAGCCATGGGAGAGGTTAGAGTCCACACCATCATTTTTGTCTAATTACACATTTTCTGTTCTTTGTCAAGAGTTTTTATTAAGTTTGATATGTTGCCCCTACAGCAGCTTCTCACAGGCAAGAAGTTCTGGGAATCTGATGATTCAGGGAAGGATGGACCAAAAGGGATCTTTCTGGACCAGTGGAGAGACAGTGCCTGGGGACCCTCTGGTAATTTGTGTGCCCAGATGTTTAAATATCTGTTAGTGCATGGATGCGTATTTATCTTAAAAGAACAAGTATTCATAAATTTCTTCTAAATGTTAATTTATTGTCGTTTTATTGTGGTTCTATCCATAGATCATTCTGTGTCCCAGCCAATCATGGTGCAGCGTCGGCCAGGTCAGGGTTTCCATGGTGTTGGAGAAGCAGGATCTGTGCTTTCTCCTCGTTCTGAGAGTGGTGGCCTTGGTGTGTCCATGGTGGAATACGTTCTGAGCTCTTCCCCTGCTGAGAAACTTGACTCCTGTCTGCGCAAAGGAGCCTTTGTGAGTGTTCTGTTTTTTTTTTGTTTTTTTAATAGAAGACCATCTCTAGCTTCAATTAAGTCTCTTTGAAACATATTTTGATCATTGTGGTTATCTCTTCATAACATCTAGGGTCCCCGAGATGCAGAGGCTGATGAGTCTGAGAAGAGGACAGAGCCGAAACCCAAGACCTCTTTTGACCCTGAGAAGAAGGAACTGAAAGAGTCGGAGCCTGATCCCATGGACAACCCCAATGGCCTACCCAGTCAGAATGGGCTGGATGTGGATGTAAAAGACTTCAGGTACAAATTGTGCAGCACTGATACGGTATTTGAAAGAAAAAAGTATTTCAAATAAATATTTTCATGCCTCCTCTGTGTTGCAGTCGTACACCTGGTAACTGCCCTCCTGCTGGTCCTGAGGTTGAGTTGGGTGGAGCTGAGATGGCTGGAGGGGCAGGACCAAAACCAGCTGAGGAGTTCCCAAATGTTGAGCCCCAGAACGTGACCCTTGATCCCATGGAATCTGTGTCCATAGAGACTCTGCAGTTTGATTACTCTGGTAATCAGCTGCCTCTTGACTCCACAGCTGCTACTGTTGGCCTGTTTGACTACAACTCACCTCAACAGGTAAATGCCTCTAGCACACTCAGCAGCACCCTTTCGGGTTAGTTACCACTGTTTGTGTTCAATATATTGGTTTTACATTTACTAAAAACTAAGTCAGATTAATAGTACATGTTTTGTTTCTGCTTATTAATCTAGTTTAAACATGTATACAACATGCGAGACAGCTATGAGGAAATTATTAATGCAGAGCCATAATTTTATACCTAAATGTTTGATAGTTAGACATTAATATAAAGCTTCCTTTATGTAAAGTCTCAGATCACAAAGCAGCACTCTTGGGGGAGACACTGCTTTAACAAATTCCTTTTTTGTTCTGAGTATAGTATTTTTCATTCCGTGTAAAATTTTGATCCCAGAGGTATGCCCAATTGCTAAATGTTCTACTTGGACTAATTTCACTGTAGCTGTCTTTAAAGTTTAGTTCATTGGGGGGGGGGGGGGTGATTTTATTTATTAATTTTTTTTAAAAAGTTACCCATTTAGATTTTGGCTTCTTATATCTTGTTACCATTAGACATGTGTAGGCCCTTTGATGGGCACTTTGTGTTTGCAGAGCTGTAGAAGATTGAAGATGTTTGTTTTTTCTTTCTGAAATGCTTTAGCTGTTCCAGAGGCCCAACGCTCTGGCCATGCAGCAGCTCACAGCTGCCCAGCAGCAGCAATATGCCCTTGCAGCTGCCCAGCAACCACACATTGGTAAGTGTTCAACCAGTTAATAGGGATATTAGGCATGATTATTCATAACATGGAACTTCTTCATATGGTAAAATTACCAAATGTTTGTTGCAATAGTCTTTACTCTTCATTTACAAAGACGTATTTTCTTGTAACATTTTGTATGTTTCAGGATTGGCTCCTGCTGCATTTATGCCGAACCCTTATATCATCAGTGCGGCTCCACCTGGCACAGACCCCTATACTGCTGGTCTTGCGGCTGCTGCCACGCTTGGTATGTTATTCTGGAAGCGCACAGTCATAGCAAAGCTGCATGTTTTAGGCAAAATATTAATATTGCCGTTACTAAATTGCATTTGCATTTATCAATACATTAATGATGTAAAGTCTGCTGAACAGTGTTATTTATAGCTTTCTGTGATATTTTATTAATAGTTGTCTAAATTTTGTCAGGATTCTTTGCCGCTAAATACATCGTTTAGTTAGAGAACTCATTTGCATATTATGGCCTACTGCAAAGTCAATATTACAAAGGCCACTGTTGCAATAACACAGGATGAAATTGTGCTGCACTACACCATAGCCACACAAAACTATGCAAAGTTGCTGCATGTTTTGATCAGTATGGGATTAACCTGTATGTTTGTCTTAGGTCCGGCAGTGATGCCCCCTCAATATTATGGGGTGACTCCCTGGGGTGTCTACCCTGCCAACCTCTTCCAGCAGCAGGCCCCAGCCCCCTCCAACTCAGCTAATCAGCAGCCCACAGCACAGACCCAGCAGAACCAACAACAGGTGAGAAATAGGAATGCAGTAATCCCCGCTTTTCGTGGGGGTTATGTTCCAAGATCACCCGCATATATTGAAAAATTGCGTTATTGTGTTTGTTAAAAAATGCTAATTTTTATCTTGTAAATCCTAAATATGCCCCCAAATCTGCTCACAGAACACTACAGAACATTTCGTTTTAAACTCTGTTTAATGCATTACCCATAAAGAAAATGTAAAGGTAAATAAATAATCATAATCAGAACTTTATTGCTTAAAGGGGGTGGGGGAAAAACACCAAAATATGAGGACAACACGCAGCAGGCTTCTTTTTATGGTGGTTGACAACTTTTCAGTGTGGTGGCAGTAATACAGTTGGGTCTCCCAGGGTGTCCGTGGGGTTTTAAAAAAGTATTAAAAAGTGATTAATCAAAATTGCCAAATTTAAGGCCATTAAAAGTGTTAAATTTGGTTTTAGCGGTATTATTTTTTTAAAAAGTTATTTTTTCAGACTATGAAGTTTCCTATTTTGAGTGAATCTGCTAGTGTTTGCGTTGGTTTGTTTAAATTTAGGCTTTAGCGTATCTGGGCACATAATCAAATACCCTCTTCTCAATCCTGAAGTCTCACATGGATTGAAGTTTTCCGTCGCTGTGATGGATTTTCGTCAGCGTAGGGTGCTAAAGCTCAATTTTGAGATTAATGCAAATCAGAAGAAGAAATTTGTGTTGGGGGGTAAACAAGCTTGGGCAGACAAAGTTCTGGTAAGGCTGTCTTTTTCCTTGGTTAAATTACGATTTAGTTATTCTTCCTAAAAAAAAAACAAAAAACATTATGGTTTCACAGTTTGTGTAAATATTGATGGCTGCGGAGTAGCCTAGACAGATTTTTTTGCTTTAATGCATGAGTCTCAACTTTGTACACTAGGTTTGATGCTGACGTCATATTCAGTGGTCGTTCGACAACCAGGTAGTCAACTGGCTTATGTCCAGACAACCATCAGCGTTTAAGGACTGGCTCAAGCCTGTAGTAGGGAATAACTGGCTTATAGTTCTGTATGTAAAAAAAAAAAAACCCATCAGTGTCAACTGGATGGGAGCTAACGCACTTCGGTCACATATAATCCACTAAACATAAAAATGTATTGCGAGGCTGGCGAGAGCAGTTAACTCCACTCAACTTTCTGTGCTGCTGCGCCAGTTTGTTGGAACTATGGCTTCGTTGCACATTTTTGTAGTTTTATTTTTACTCACGAAGTGAAATAAATGTGCAGTATGTGGTTCAACATCAGTGAGTCTGTAAATCTATTCTGTTGTACAGTGTTGTCAAAATCTAAGTAAACGTTAGAAAGGTAGTTGATTAACACTTGCAACTC
The DNA here is from genome assembly GCA_037974425.1 of Phenacogrammus interruptus. Lineage (NCBI taxonomy): Eukaryota > Metazoa > Chordata > Actinopteri > Characiformes > Alestidae > Phenacogrammus > Phenacogrammus interruptus. The sequence goes on along the minus strand of JBBPCW010000139.1, from coordinate 11,161,936 downwards.
TGTGTCGTGATGGTTTTTTTTTTTTAAATCCGTAAAAAAGGTATTAAATTTAACTTAAGGATTGCTGTATATACCCAGGTCTCCAAAAAAACCAGGCAAGGATCTTTGAGTTTGGTTCTTTAAAAAATTGTGTGTGACTGAATCCATGACTCCTGATCCACATAAAACTGGGGGATTACTGTATTACTAATATTCGGACTGGAGCAGAAACGGTTAACGCAGCTTTGGCAAGAACTGTTGGCTCTTAAAAACTCTTTATTAATGTTAAAATATAGTAGTAACTAGTTTTTGTCCTGTATATGTAGCCTATTTTCCTTGCTGACTGATCACTTTTTTCTTGATGTGTTCTTCGCTTCTTTTGTATGTGGCCTTCAGGTAATGCGTGCGGGAGGTAATCAGAGACCCTTGACCCCCAGTCAGGGTCAGCAGGGCCAACAGACAGACCAGCTTGTTGCAGCAGCAGCAGTGAATTCAGCCTTGGCGTTTGGGCAAGGTCTGGCTGCCGGCGTTCCTGGTAAGATGTCCTCAGCATCATTACAATACATTTTTCTTTTAATTTTCTTTGTCACTTTTATGATGATTTTATACATTTGTCCTAGGATACCCTGTGCTTGCTCCAACTGCATACTATGACCAGACTGGGGCTCTTGTGGTGAATACAGGAGCTCGCAGTGGTCCTGTCCGACTTATGGCCCCTGCCTCAGTCATCATCAGCCCAACTGCTGCTGGTATACATTTCACCATTTAGCTATTTCAGCCTTCTGTCCCTTTGTCTATTACATTACCATTAGTTATACTGCCATTGATCAATAAAATTTTTCTGGCTCCCTTGCTTTTCTTTTCTTCCATACAGTGGCAGCTGCAGCTGCATCAGCAAGTGGAGCTAATGCTGGCCTTGGTGGTGGAGCAAGTGGGGCATTTCGTGCGTTGAATTCTCAACAAGCTCCAGGTCAGCAAGGAGGTGGGGCTCTGGGTGGAAGCTCCTTTTATGGGAGTGGGTCTCCAAGCTCCTCTTCGCAGAGCTCATCCCTGTTTTCACAAGGCTCCGCCCAACCAGGAAGCTCCTCTCTTGGATTTAATGCCAACCCATCTTCGTCCCTTGGTGCTACGCTTGGAGCAACACTTGGAGGTTTTGGAACAGCAGGTGTGTGACTGAAGCTATGAAATAAATCACAGTTGTAATTTTACTTGTGTTCAGCACCGCAAATGAAAAACAAATTTACTGCTTTGTCTTTAGTATGGTCTGAATGTGTCTGTATAAAAGTCATCAGTCTCATCTGTGTGTTTGTCTGTAGTGCCTAATTCTAGCTCCAGTGGCTCTCGCCGGGACTCTCTGACAGGCAGTTCTGATTTGTACAAACGCACACCCAGCAGTCTCACTCCTATTGGCCATGGAGGTTTCTACAATGGCCTTGGATTCAGCTCCTCACCTGGCCCTGTTGGCATGCCTCTTCCCAACCAGGGTCCTTCCCACTCTCTAACTCCCCCACCTTCTCTTTCAACCCACGGATCCTCCAGCAGTCTCAACCTTGGTGCGTTTGGACATAAATATTTGGTTCTCCAGTACCAAGATCATTTTGTTATTGAATCTTATTTTTGTTTTTTGTTTTGGAAAATGGTTTTCATTTATAACAATTTTGATAAGTGACCTTGAATCTTGTAGGTCGATAAACTGTTGCTTTCCATGATGCCTCTGTGTCCTTTCTCACAGGTGGTCTGACTAATGGCAGCGGTCGTTTTATCTCTGCTGCTCCTGGGGCAGAGGCTAAGTATCGCAGTGCTACTACCGGATCTTCTCTTTTCAGTCCCAGCAGCCAACTCTTTCCATCGTCACGACTGCGCTACGGCATGTCAGATGTTATGCCGTCTGGACGTAGTCGCCTGCTGGAAGATTTCCGGAACAATCGCTATCCCAACCTTCAGCTGCGTGAGATTGCAGGTCATGTCATGGAGTTCTCTCAAGACCAGCATGGTTCCAGGTCTGGTATCATTTACATCAAGATGCTACATAATGCCTGTCTCTTGTGCCCTCTAAACACTTTTTGGGTTGACAGTGCAAAATCTACTCAAATAGGGGTCCTGCTTTATTTCTTAATTAAAACTAATTAAAAAGTTCAGTTCCCTTACAGGGTCATCAAATAAGCAAGCACAGTGAATGACCATTTAAAAGCCATTTGTCAGCAACAGCTAGCTAGAGAGTTTTAGCACTGAGGCAAGCGTAGTTGATTCTTTCCTGTTTTGGTGTATTAGATGTAATAGTCCAACATTCTGAGTTGGTGGCCAATAATGGTGTTGAAGTTTAATAACTTGTCTAACAGTTAGCTTCCTTGTAGCATGGTTGACTTCACCTGACATCCTATTTCAGAGAGTGTCAAGTATACGTAGGACAATGTTTCAGGTTTGGAAACTTCGCTTAGGTCAGAATTGATTTGTATAAAAAATATTTCAAAATGAAATGTGACATACAGTAATGGGTTTATAATATTGACATTGCATTTTACAGTTTTTTTTTTTTTTTATAAAGCACAAATCAAACTGATGTGTTACATTTAGTGTATTTCAGAATTGTGTTTAAATGATGAGTGGAAAATGCTCCCCCGTAATGTTCATGTATGGAAGCAAAACTTAAACTCCAGTTCACCTATTCAGCTTGCCACCATTTAGGACACTCATTCATGCTGAACAGTTATTCATTCAAATATCTCAATGGTACAGTTACACAAAGTTTAATGCTAAGAAGTTATGGGAGACCTAAAATACTTTAAAATAATGTATTTTTTTATACACGAATTCAGTAATATGGTGACCTTCAGGAACAAAATACATGCATAAACATTGAACTGAATTTTTTTTTGTTTTTTAAAGGTTTATCCAGTTGAAATTGGAGAGAGCAAGCTCTGCAGAGCGTCAGCTGGTCTTCAGTGAGATTTTGCAGGCAGCCTACCAGCTCATGGTTGATGTGTTTGGAAATTATGTCATCCAGAAGTTCTTTGAGGTGGGTTGTACCACCCCACTCCCATCATTTATGTTCTCTAATGGACATTCATGAATTCCATTGGTCAGATGTATGTTATATTACCTGAGACACTTTCTGGAATGTCCCAAATGACTGTACGGTTTTACCCACATGTTGGACGTCCGAGTCTACTGTTTTCACAGGAAGAATAAATGTACAGTTCTGTTTCTATTGCCTGAAAGTTATGATGGGGTTAAAATGTTTTATTGGAAAGTTGAGCAAAGAAAATGAAGTGTGCATTTTTTGCTGAGTTTTACCAATCTGTTTGTATATGTAGTTTGGCAGCCTGGATCAGAAGTTGGCCCTTGCCGAGCGGATCCGCGGGCATGTGTTGTCTCTGGCTCTGCAGATGTACGGCTGCAGGGTGATCCAGAAAGCTCTGGAGTTCATCCCCTCTGACCAACAAGTCATTGTGAGTATACATGTCCTCAGACAGTGGTTTTCTAATTTGAGAAATTCTATTAATGCTGTGGAGTGAAAACCATGAGATTAATCACATTGTTATATGTAAAATGAAATTTTTGCTTTGCAAACACCAAATAGTTTAACAGCAGGATTCCCTTTAACATAGTTAAACAACTGCAGTTTAAATATTTATTTAAATCAAATATAAAACCAAAGCAATTTGCCACTGCAGGGTGTTCATGTTTTATCCAGATTGTTATAGGGAAAATAAGTTACCCTCAGAGTTCAAAGCACAGGGGGATGGACAAAACCATAGCAGCTGCAAAGAGGAACCAACTCTATATGAAAGTCTTATGTATCTGAATGTAGTCCTTGTTGGTACAATGGTTACGCGTCACGCATTACCCCCTGACATAATTGTACCGGCATCCAACATACAAGGCATCACAAAATAAACTCTGCAATAGAGACCATTTTGATTGGGAGTTAGTGGGTCACAGGTAGACATGCTCTGTTTGGGTCCGAATGCCTGGTTGGGCATTCTGGTTGAGTGTGTCGAGGGGCTGTGCTGGCTCGGACCGCTGTGTTCACTCCTAAATGCTTTGCGTTAACTGATTCATTTGTCATTTTTTTAAACAAATGTTCTGTTCACTGGGCCAAGCAGCACATTCTTATCTGGTCCGTGTTTTTACAGAGAACCTATGGACAGAACTGGACAAGGTTAAAGTCATGTGGTGCAATTAATCAGCGTTCATTTTTTTAACTTGTTTTTTGTTAAATTAATCAAAATTAACATGTTCAACACCCTAATAATTAAAATGTTTATTTAATGGATTGATTATTCATTTACTATGTGTATGCAGAGTGAGATGGTGCGGGAGCTGGACGGCCACGTGCTGAAGTGTGTAAAAGATCAGAATGGGAACCACGTTGTGCAGAAGTGCATCGAGTGTGTGCAGCCCCATGCTCTCCAGTTCATCATCGATGCCTTCAAAGGACAGGTGGGTCACCATAGCAACTGGCCTCAGACTGGGATTAAATGTCAGCTTTTACATAAACCCCTCAGAGAGCGCAAGAGTTTGTGTGTGTGTGCGAGCGAGAGAAGGGGGTTTTCCTTTGATGTGTTTTTGCAGTGATTGAAGTGCCCCTTGTAGATGAAAGGATGTGTGCGCTTCTGGGCATTCTTATGTGTATTTACTGTGTGTGTGTGTGTGTGTGTATTACAGGTGTTTGCTCTGTCCACACACCCCTACGGCTGCCGTGTGATCCAGCGTATTCTGGAACACTGCCTTCCAGAGCAGACTTTGCCAATACTGGAGGAGTTACACCAACACACTGAGCAGCTGGTCCAAGTAAGAAATATACAAACCCTTTTGGGTTATCAGCTATTCCTTGTGAATGTCTTGAGTGTTAAAGTTCTGATTTGTGAATCCTCAGTATTTTTTATTTTAATTTTTTTTGTGTATCCTTGCTGTCCGTTTGTCTGGAAATTAAAGCGTTTTTTGTTTCTTTCTCACTCATTTTGTGTGTGTGTAGGATCAGTATGGAAACTATGTAATTCAGCACGTTCTGGAGCATGGCCGTGCGGAAGACAAGAGCAAGATCGTCTCTGAGATCAGAGGCAATGTTTTGGGACTCAGCCAGCACAAGTTTGCCAGGTGAATATCAAAAGTACAAAGTGCTAACATCACTCTGAAAAATCGCATCATGTCATTAGAACCTTCATTTAAACTTGTTTTCGTGTCTTTAGTAATGTGGTGGAAAAATGTGTGACGCACTCCCTGCGTGCGGAGCGAGCCATGCTGATTGATGAAGTGTGCAGTATGGCAGATGGGCCCCACAGTGCCTTATACACCATGATGAAGGACCAGTATGCCAACTACGTTGTGCAGAAAATGATTGATGTTGCTGAACCAACACAGCGCAAGATCGTAATGCACAAGGTTCATATTCAATCTGAATTACCACCACCACCACCACTGTGTTTTCTATGTTTGTTTCTATCTCTTGTGTCTTGTCTTTCAAGGTAGAATTCAAATGCAAGGTTTCTTCCAGTTGTGTATTATGCTATTGATGTTTGATGTTCTTTGTACTTAGATACGGCCTCATATTGCCACCCTGAGGAAGTATACATATGGGAAGCACATCCTGGCCAAGCTGGAGAAGTACTACATGAAGAATGGAGTTGACCTGGGCCCACTCTGTGCTCCGCCCAACGGCATCATGTAAACTCTTCCCTTTCATCTTCTGATGCGCCTGCGCGCGCCTGTGTGTATGTGTGGAGATTGGAAACGTTGGTCTGAGATCACTGTAAACCTTTCCCTTAGTATTACTGAATCCCCTTCTTTCCAGGTCTTTGTGCTTGTTCTTTTTTCTCTTTTTAGCATATTTACACCCAGTCTCTTTCCCACTGCTACTTAAACCTTGGTCCTCCTCTTCTGTTTATGTATGTATGAGCTAAAAGAATATTTGATTTGATCCCAGTTTGAATCATGGAGGCTTCCGCATATAAACACTTTATTGCTAATACACGTTTCTAACACACTCTTTCATGACACACACACAACACGCTAACACACTCTTGCTAACATGACGCAGACATTTAGCATGGGAGACGTTTTTGGTCTTGCTTCTATAAATATTTAGTGCATACTTGGTGTAGAACTTTGCATATATATATAAATATATATATAAAACTTTGTAGTTTTTTCTGGTTTTTGATGTCCAATCTGTACCTATAATCTACCCAGTAGTGAATACATACTTCTGATTGTATAATTGTACATTTGTAAACCTTCGCTAATGTAAATGTGGACTTGCTTCTACAGCCCTTTTTGGTATGAGAAGAAAAAAAAAAAACAAAACGGGGAAAAAAAGAATCTTGTGCATTTCAGTGTAAATTCTCACCTCTTTGGTTGTTGTTTGAGTTATGAGTTGTTGTATATTGTAAATTGTAATATCAAAAATTTTTGTTGGTTTTGAAGCCCTTCGGATTAAAATGGCATAGATGTACAAAGAACACGAATATGGGCACTCTGCTTTTAGCCATTCACCAGCCATTTTCCCCCCACATTTGCTCATCCCTTAATTTTCTTTACTTTTTTTTTTCTTTTTAAAAAAAGATCTTTTATAGTCCCTCCCTTGCTCCAGGGCTGATAGCCGCCAGCGTTTGTGTATGTGCGTGATGCATAGACTGCCCTGGTTGGAAGGTGTGTACAGATTTGCCATTCTTTTGTCTACTTGTGATTGTAACATTTGATTTGGAACACTCTGCGGTGTATATTTAAACAGCCTTGTGTATATTTCCTATGATCTCTTTATGCGAGCACACTTGTAACCATAATGTGTATAGTTAACAGATGCTGTGTGTGCTTTCTGCCTGGGCAACTATTTTTTGTAACTCCAGTTGTAGATTGTCTCTAAACGATGTGTGATCTTTATTTTGAAACAAAACATGGATAAAAAGCTCAAAATTTAAAAAAAAAAAAAGGTTCCTGACTCTTCTTTCTAGTAAATGGTCATGTTCATTGTCTTATATCAATTGTGAGACAGAGGGAGATGTTTATTGTGTATTAGTCTTAGGCACCCGAGAATTACCTTTATAGTTCATTAGGAGTATGCTTTAATTTTCCTAGGAAAAACACGAATTACAGAATTTATACAAATGATAATGTAAATGTTAATTTGTCAACCTTTTTAAAATGTCTCAGCCTGCTATTACTTTCCATGCAGCATCTGGTTTGGGTTAGGTTTATCAATTAAAATGTCTGTTGCTGCTGGTAATGAATTCATTCAGTGGTTCAGTGAGGGGTCGCATTAAACTTTAGTCACATGTCACTGTTTTGTTTTTGCATTTATTCTAATGTGCTCTTTACAAGCAAAAACGGTGTACAATATGCTCGAGTGCCGAAGGCCTATGCACAGTATCCTTGATTGGTTTGTTAATAGATGGAAAATGAGATTCAATCTGCTTAACAGCTAAATTTAAAGGATTCATTTTGAGCCTGTTGGTCGTTTTACTGGACATCAGAATTTTGTAAATGAGATTGAATTGCTGTTCTGGAAGTCATTCTAGTGGTTTGTAATGAACTATAATAGAGTTCTGTCTCCCTCTCTCTCACACACAAAACAGCATTTGCTTTTAGAAAGTAAATAAATGTTGCTTTACTCCTTGCGAAGCCAAGGTTTTTCCCAAAAAATTCAAACCATCAGTCACCCACGTCCTCAAGCAGTACAAACAGAATTAGAACAGTTGCTTATTGATTCCATGACTGGGGAGACCTGAGGGCCTTTCGACTCTTAAAACATGAGCATTTTTCAGTGTATGAAGTTGTATTTGTTCATCTCTTCAGTAATGTCTATTTTTTTTTGTCATTAATTCCAAGCCTTTTTTAGCTGACCTGACACCTTTTTTATATAGACTTTTTTAAATAAAATTAGCTAGATTTACTTTTTAATGAATGTTTAAGTTGAGTAACAGAGTTGTACCCTGAAAGTGGCCTAATCAGTCAATATCACACTATCATTGAAAAGAAAAAAGAATCAGAGAACCTTTTTTTTTTTTCCTTCTCATGATCTTCATTTCTGATAAACATGATTTGTGAACTATTCCCAATCTTTTAAAGTGTTAATGTTAACAGGGGTGAGTGAATGTTGAGGGGAAATAACTAAAATGTACATTTCCATAACCTGTAATGAACTCATAAGGCGGATGTTTCAGCATGAGATTTTAAATGGATTCCCACAATAAATGCAAATGATGTGTGATAAGATTTTTTTAAAAATATTTTAATGATTATATTTCAAGTGTAGTAATAGTTGGCTGAACCGGCAGCCAAAATGCTGTTTTCTAAGACTGTAGATAGGTTTGATTAATGTTCAAAGTTATTTATCTGAACCATGCACATAGTTTGTTGTGAAGGATGCTTTACCTGTGTTTGTCTTTTACTTTTTCTTCACATTTGTAAATGTACTATCGATGGGACACAACCGACCCCCTGCTTGGGTGGTCAAGGCATTACATCATTAAACGTTGAAATGAACACGATGTGTAACGCGTTACTTTGCAGGACACATGAAAAGAACTCACAAAGCACTTCTTGCTCAACTGACGTTTTCTTTGTTGCCTGTTGGAGCAGGAATGCTTTTAATGAGGGGGATTCGAGAAGAGGCAGGCTTGTTTTGTTTGTGCCACTGCTTTTATATGTGACCTTTCATTTTACTTAAAAGACTTTGAAAGTTAGCATTAGCCTTCTATATCTAAACCCACACATCTTCATAAAAAAAAACCCAGTTCTGTTATAAAATTCCCATTTGGCTGAGCTCTGTCCTTCTATATCTGGATCCTCCAGACACCATGCTGGATCAAATCTGACTCCTGTCAGTCACACACCAGCACGTCTACAAACCCTGCCTGTCATTCTCTCTCTCTCTCTCTCTCTCTCTCTCTCTCTCTCTCTCTCTCTCTCTCTCTCTCTCCCACACACACACACAC
>JBBPCW010000139.1:11103758-11118433 GCA_037974425.1 Phenacogrammus interruptus | reverse complement strand
AGAGGAAGAATTTCGTGCTGTTCACACTGTGTGCAGTGGTGTGTTCACGTATGACAAATGGTCACTTTCACTTATATCGATTTTCTCCTAAATTCTGTTCATGATTAGCATTTCAATTGTAAAAGAATGAGAGTATTGTGTAGTTTAACATTTCCAAGCTATAATCAGTTATTTATATGTATTACTTTTACATTTTTTGGTTTGGAATTTAGAATGAAGTGTGGTCATTAGAGTATAAAACAATAGTGACGGTCACAGACACTCCCACAAATTACAAAAGCAATAACCAGCGGGAAAACGATGCAGTCTCTTGTTTTTTTTCCATAGCTGTGTATATGTTTGTATTGCCAGACCCAGTGTATAGAAACATCTCATTAATTCTCATTATTCTTAAGGACATCTCACATCAAATATTTATAGAATAAATCTCCTTGGCCTTGCAATCAGTAAACCCACTCCATATTGGCATTAGATCAGAAACTATTATTGTGTGTTGAATATACCATTTCATTAGAACTAAAAATATGGAGATGCCTCCACTGGACCAGTGCAATTCCCCTTTGGAGAATACAGAGAATCCTTCTTTCTTTCCTCCCCGTTTTATGTTCCTCTTTCCCACTCTGACATTATCTCTCTCTCTTCTCAGCTATTCTGATTGGAGGACTGTTTGCCTTTGTATTTGCAGACTTCTTGGTGATAGGTAAAGCTGAGCTTTAGGGTAGCATGATCTTAGTGGGTACATTGCACATCAAAGCCCCACAACTAGACTTACTGCTAGAAAAAACTATGTGTAGTGTGATGCCCAAAGCTTTAAATCTCTCCTGTCTGCCTTTTTTAGTATGTGTGAATTTGTTTGTCCACCTCTTTCTTTCTCTTATTCTGCTTTATCTGTGTTTGCTTTGTTAAAGATATTAATATTGTATTTAAACGTGACCCAATATTATGGTTTCCTTAATTGGTGAAACTATACAAAAGCAGTTTACATTTAGTGAGAAAAGAGAGAGAGAAATATATTCATAACCTGTAAATAGGTGAGCAGGTTGTATGTACATACATCATGTATTTTCAGGTGATAATGTGTAAATGTATACTCCAGTATATTTCATTTTTAGACATTCCTTGAATAGCAGTTCCTATTCTGATAAACACTAACTGAACTATGAACCTCCCACTGCAGTTTTATGGGGAACCCTTTTTTCACCTGAAGCTACTTTTAGTTACATGTGTCAATTAAGGAAGTAACCGTGTTCTCACCTGAGTGTGTGTGTTTAGGCTGAAGCTGTGTGCTCTAATAATACATGTCTCTCTTTGTCTAGCGGTGATTGTCGGAGGTGTTGTTGGTGCGCTGTTTGCTGCATTCCTGGTCATGTTGCTTGTTTACCGGATGAAGAAGAAGGACGAAGGCAGCTACACTCTGGAGGAGCCCAAACAAGCCACAGTTACCTATCAGAAACCAGACAAGCAGGAGGAATTCTACGCCTAAAAAACACGCACTCTCCTTCTTGCATCCCTCCATCCTTCTAGCCTTCTGTTCCTCTAGCCCCCCATTCCTCCCTCCCTTCATCTCTCTCTTTGTCTCTCTGACTCCCTATTTTCTCCTCAAGAGTGCCTCTCACTCTACGGACTTGGGACTTTCTTTTGAATGGAAAATAAGAGAAACATTAGTGGCTGTGGACAGAATTTTGGGAACTGGGCTTGGGTGGGGTAGGGATTCCACACATACGAAGAAAAGGAAAAAAAAAAAAACTTTTTTTAAGCTATTGATATGTTTAGGATTGTTGTTCTATAAAATGACATGAAACTTTTTTGTAAAGACAAATGCTCAAAAACTGCACAATATTCCTCTTTAGTGAACATGGGAGTCGAGAAACATGGAAAGAGGGTGCAGGGCAGGAAAAGAAAAAAGCAGAAAGGGGTCATGGAGGGACCAAGAGGGTCGAGGGGGAGGGAGTGAAAAGATAGAGGAGTGGAGAAGGAACGCAGAGACTACGCTACTCCGAACAGATCGCACTTCTGTCACACAGGTCAAAGGTCAGCCGTTGTGTGGTGCCTTCCATTTCCCTGGTGCTAGAGGCTGTGCTTGAGAACAGAGGGTGTATCAGTATCTCTGTGTGTGTGTGTGTGTGTGTGTGTACTTGTTTTGGGTATGGGGCTGTGGCCTAACAGCGCTGCCATCTGTGACCTTAGCCCAGCCACACAGTCTCACACTCGTACATAAACACACACACACACACACACACACACACACACCTACCTTCACAGTCTGACTCCCTCTGCTGGCAGGAGTGTAAACCAGCCGGCCTCATTGACTGCAGTTCTACTTGTTTGGAGCAGTGAGCCTGAAAAAACTGTACAATTAACACAGCACATATAAACATTGAGGAAACTTTCGCTGTGAGGGAGTGCATGCAAAAGATTCAGAGGACTAGCCCCTCCTCTGTTCTGTACAAAGACAATTAGTTATCAATAGTAATAATAATCAATAATATATCAGCAGCTCTGAATGGAAGGTAAAAGATGATAATAATATTAGTAGTGAAGGATATTATCTATTTAGCTGTGCGGTAAAAAGTTTTATTGGTGTAAATATCAACTCCTTTTTTTAATTTGATCACGCTATGATGATTTTGTCTTTTGCTTTTAAAACATCTTTGCACACACATACACTTTTAATCACTTAAAAATATCAAAACAGAAACAATGTTACAGGAATCAATTTTTTTTAAATGGTGAACCTTATTTTCCATTCTTTCAGCCAAAAAAAAAAAAAGATTGCCCATGTTTTCAGTATTTTATGGATCTTTGGACAGGTTTCTGGCCTTTGTGTAAAAAGCACAAGCTCACAAGACTGTGTCTCACTTGCGTATTGACACACACGCACACACCTACATTCACACACACACGAACACTATGCTGAATGGGGTAAATTAAGAAAAGGGTTATGAGGTACAGGGTCAGGTAGCAAATTCTGTGTGGAAAGGCAAAGTGGTGATGTTTCATGGGGAATATTGTATTTGAACCCTAGGATACATCTGCTTACAACATTTTATAAAACATGACTTGTGAGTTTCCAGAGTGTCAGTAGAGTTTTTCTGGCTGCTTTTGTTATTCCATTGTGTTCGAGTGCTATGTGTCGGGGTCACCATAAGTAAATGGCTGCACAGTTAGAGTTAGCTAACAGTGCATGATGTAGCAATAATGCAGCTATTTGAACATCAGTACACTCATATGCTGTCACCCTCCAGTGCTGGTGAGGGAGAATGTACCACGTGCTCTCATGCAGATGAGGTGCGATGCCACTGCCTGGCCTTTTGTAACTTAAACAAACGCTGTAGTACGAGACTGATTGACGTTTCCAATATAATCACATATCATTTTGTGTGTTGCAGCGGTGGGTCAGGTTTGGGATGGGTCTGCGTGCAACTTAGCCACAGCACAAGCATCAGAGTGATGCAAGGTGGCCACATGAATGTCCCTCACTACCCACTGTAGCAGACCTTTGAAAAATTCATGAATTGAAAACATATCAATATAATTGGAGGGTTCCAGAGGCTAAAATACTAAACAACTCCATTAAACTACCCTTTTTTTAGTACAGCCTGTTTGTTTTATTTTTATATATAGACCTCCACATGAAAGAGCTGAAATACTTGAGAGCTCTATCAGTAGACAATGTGTGCAGGGCCCACATTGGAGGCCACATTTGGGGTTGTAGGCTGTACAACTATCGGAGATTGTAATATCAGACCAGTGCGACTGCACCTGTAGCTTGAATATTATACTCTAACCTGTATGATCATGTCATGCCTGTGTGTGCATGCGTGTGCCCATACATGGGCTGGAATGTATTGGGCGGATGTTTTTTCCCCTCTCCAGCTTTTCATGCATCATGAGTTTTTCATTTTTCATGGAGAAAAATTACTTCAGTTAGCTGGATAACTTAAGCAAAAAAAACAACACAGTTCAGGACACATTCCTCTGCTTAATGTTTGGCTTAAATATGTTTGGACTAACTGAGCTCTCTCCCTTCATGAAATCACATACAGGATGCCACCCCCTACTTTCAAACTGGTTACTGTAAAACATGCACATTCCCACACTGAAAGCAACACTGGTCACAACATGAGCCTTACAACTAAGACATAGCAAACGACCAGACTGACAGCATCATAAGCTTGTGATCAGAACTCGGTATCGTCGCATATACTGACACACTCACAGTCAATCATAAATGGTAACACCTTTAACAGTCAGTGCATTTTCTACAGCAGTGCATAGAAACTGTCAAGTCTAAAGTTAGCCATAAGACAATGTATCAAGGTATTATGAATGCTCCAATATTTTTAAGGGTCAAGGCTATTTCAGACAGTTATGGGTAAAAAAAAAAAAAAAAGTGTGGAATTTCTTCAGAATACCTTTTACTTGTCCGACTGATGTACACCTGTTATCACAAGTTCACACACTCATGCTCTCATGAAGACACACCAGTTCACTCGGGAATGTCCGGCGGTCACTGTGTGTTAAAGTGAATAAATTCGTCTCAATGGAACTTGTTCAATTGCTGTTTTTTCTACTCATCTACCTGTAACCTATCACTCTTTGTACCCATGGCCAAATAAAGAAGCGGGCCTTCCTGTGTCTGTGCCAATCACAGACGAGCATGGTCTTGATGTGATGGTTGCCCATTGGGTTTTATACATGTCCATTTTTTAAGAGCTGATTTTTTTCATTGTTTGGTTTGTGTATAAGGAGGCGAAGTTCTGTCACTAATATGCCACTCTGTTCTAAATAAAAGACCTTATTGGGTATCCTTGCTCATTGTGTTCTTATTGACTAGGTGTTTCATTCAAGTGAGACAGTACACTCTTAATTATCCAAAAATGGGGCAGCTAGTGATATGGTGGTTTGAGAGTTGCTCCTGTGATTGGAAAGTCATAGGTTAGAATCCCTTGATAATGTCACCGCTGAGGTACTCCTATGCAAGGTTTCAGTCAAGAGAACAATGACGCAATGTTAAGACTGTGCTGTGTTCACATGTGACAAATGGACACTTTACACAAAACATACAGACTGATTTTAATATTGTGGCGACCGGTGGAGGAAGGCGACACACACACTCAGAGCTTTCTTTTTCTTTGTCTTTATTGGCAGCAAACACCAAGCACACAGCATTCCCCCCACAGCCACCCCGCACCCCCAAGTTCGCCCCCAAGCAGCCCGCCAAAAACCCAATTAACCCCCAACGTGCCGGATCGTCACAATATTTACACAGGCTCTCTCAGTGAATTTACTAAATGCACTCTGTAATCCATGAATTTTGAAAATAGGCATACATAGAATACAGCATATGGCCTACAGCAACATTTAAATATAAATAATTTAGTTTTCCCATCATCAAAGTCAATGATGTGGTAAAAATAACAGGGTTCACATGCAGATATATCACATAACACACTTGACTAAGATTTGAAACTGCTCTCTAATTGACTTGACTTGTAGGGTGGCATAGGCATCAATACAAATAATCAGGCTGGTACTTCATGTTTCGGTGTAGGAAGAAAAAAAAACATCAGTGCATACCTAACTGGGAGAAATAGTTAGCTACATAAACCAGCTAAGACGGAATATTTGCTATGGCCACATTTTGATAAGGTATTTTCTCGGACCATTGCGTGCTTGTGGCATGTCAAACAGCTGTTTAATTAATTGAATTATGAAAGTTGGAGTGAATACTTCACACTAGGTGGAAACTTTCCACATATACCACGCTGGTTTGGTCAGTTGAATCCAGTCCAAGAATCTACTACTAAAGCTGAAATCAAACAGTATACAATGAAGCATGTGGCCTCTAAAACGTGTTGTGGGTGGAAACTTTCCAAATGTTACCTCTTTGGCTGTTACACTGGTGTGGTCCGTTTATTCCAGTGAAACAAGACTGAAAAGAGTTTGAAGTCCTGCTCCGCGGTAAACCTCATCATTCTCACGTCACGTGACGGAGCCTCACCGGCTGTTCCCATTCAATTCTAAATGATCTCGAATAATCTGATTTAGGAACTCGCGCGCCGCGTCCTCGTGGTTTTAGAGCTGAGGTGATTGTGATTAGTAGCTGATGGCGAGAAGATGGCTGAGGACTCACTGTTTGATAGTGACTACGGTGCGTGAATTAACCCAAATTACCTGACATTTTGGCTTAATTAACGATAAAGGAAATAATTTAAGCTATATAAGGCGGTGTTTCGTTTCTTAGGCCCCAGGCAGAAACACAAGGTTTAAATTGATGTACTAGGAGTCAATGTTTGATTTTAAGTGTTGCAATTTAAAAATAATTTAAGTACACTATTTCTCACCCAACATTAGACCTCACTTTTATGCTCGATTTGTGGGAAGTTAATCATTACATGAGAAACAAAAATGCTAGTCGGTTTTGTTTTATATTGTATTCTTGTTTGTCACCATCAATTTGTTCGTGTTTTTCAGTGCTCCCAGTTTAATGCTTTAATAGTAATGTACCACAGCAATGATTCTTGTCCCTGTTTACAGACGGCCCCTGTCCACTCTGTGAAGAACCAGACCTGGAGCTCAGTGTCAGTGGAAAAGACAGTAAAGACATAGAAAGAGTGGAGTTAAAAAGAGAGCATAATAAAGGTGTTTGGTTTAAAGACAATGGAACTTTAAGTCAGGAGATAAAAGTAGAAGGAACAGAACATTTAACAAAAAAAGGAAAAAATGAGACACAGGAAGAAAAGCAAGAGCTGAAAGTAATTTTAAAAAGTGGAGAAGTGGTGAAAACCGATGAAAAGAATAAAGCAGAAAAAACCAAAGGGAGCCCGCTGTTGGAATCAAACCTGCAGTTGGACTCTGGCTGCCCAGTAAACCTGGTGATGGTGTGTGAGGAGTCTGTTGAGAGTTGTTTGAGTGAGGAGTTCATGCTGTGTCCTTCTAGGTCCCTAACGCTGCCCCAGATTCCTTCACTGACCCCAACTCCCTCAAATAGCCCCCTGTCTCTGACTGTACCCACCTCCAACCCGTCTCTGCATAAGACCCAGACGATGGTTCAGAGCCAAGCCCCAGCTCAAACGAGTGAACAAGAAGGTCCATGTCTGGAGAACAGTGTTTATAGCAATAGCCCATCTGCGGTACCCAAAACACTTGCTCCTACAGGTCAGCTGGAGGTGACGCTGAGGCAGGTGTACACCCGCCGCTACACTCGCTTTACCAGCAGGCCAGGATCATTGCTGTCCTTGCCATCGGCCCATCCAGACACCAGCTCACAACCTTTACCTCACATCACCAGCACCTCTCTACTACCACCTGCACCCAAGAAGAAAACTCGCACCTCCTACAGTACTGGTGAGTGAGCAATGGACCGTTTGGGATGGACAGTGCAATATACATTTAGTATTTTATTAAGGTACTTGCCTCATTTATGAGGTACATCTACATAGCATCAGGATGATTCTGCATAGCTTCTATAGGGCAAATGCACCTGATAAAATGTCAGTGAATAAAGGTAGAAGAGCATTTATTCAGATCACTTATTTTTTCCATACATTATGAACTTAATGTTTGTGCTTAGATCAGTTGGAGGAATTGGAGAGAGTGTTTCAAGATGATCATTACCCAGATGCGGAGAAGCGGAAAGAGATCGCAATATCCGTTGGTGTTACACCCCAGAGGGTCATGGTCAGTTTCTTAAAAGGAATCTTTTCCTGTGCCTCTCATTTTCTTTTTGAATATTTAATATCTGTCCTTCTTTCTCAGGTATGGTTTCAGAACCGTCGTGCTAAGTGGCGTAAAACCTCCAAAACTACAGTGAAGAAGGCTCCAGTGAGCCGGGCTCCAGCCCCTGCACCGGCCCGTGCACCTGCCCCTGTCCACAGGTTTCTCTAATGTAACTGACTGTAATAACGTATTCAAGCATTTATCATGTGTGTATATATTTACACCTGCTTGCTTGTAGGCCTCCTGTTTTTGGAGCTCCTGCAGTTGCAACCATCCCTTCACAAACTGGAAATGCACTCCCTTCTTATAGTGCCCTCCTCACCAACTGTACAAATCCATCAGGTCTGTCTGTCTGTCTCTCTCTTTCTCTCTCTCTCTCTCCCTAACCTCTCCCTCTACTTTATCAAGCCTGCGTTCCGCTGTACTTGTTAAAGTACAAATGTACATTTGTGCTGTTAATGACTGGTATTATTTATCTGATCCGTGTATATGTGTGTGTTTGGGTGACGAAGATTCAGGCTTTGTCGATACAGGCAATGTGTGTGTCGCTCAGGGAAGCTCAGTGGACTACAAACTACCCCTAATGCAGAGTCCACCACCTCTGCGCCGTGCCTCTCTGCCTTTCTTTGCTGCATATAACCCACCGACACACACTCTGTCAGTCCTGCTGGACACACCAGAGCACAGTGAGCACCAGTCTCTCAATCTGCACGCTGACACTGGGTGAGTACCAGTGTCTGCACTAGCACTCCC
This sequence comes from Phenacogrammus interruptus, assembly GCA_037974425.1. Taxonomy (NCBI): domain Eukaryota; kingdom Metazoa; phylum Chordata; class Actinopteri; order Characiformes; family Alestidae; genus Phenacogrammus; species Phenacogrammus interruptus. Next base: position 11,109,958 of record JBBPCW010000139.1, on the reverse strand, counting down.
CTCTCACACCACTAGTGGGTGACATCACCTCATTTGCGTATAGCCTTTATTATTAAAGTGATGAGCTTGTTAACCCGTGCACCATTTAATTCTCTCTCTACCTCTCAGCTTTGTATGCAAAATAATCTGATATATATCTGGAATTTGTTATTGTATTCATACAATTAATTTTATTAAATGACCTCTTGCTGGTTTTGGAACATTTGCTATACCTTCTATTGTACACCTTTAAATGTTTCAGTGTACCCTGAAAATAATTTTAACAAGTGATATGACTTTGAACCGTATTTTATAAGGGGCTTCACTGAGGTTTCAGGAAACCACACCTGTAACTCCTATGGATGTTATCACGTCAGTTTTCTGGTGAAGTTATCTCCCCTCTGTGCTATTTTAACAAACCTGTTGTGTTGCAGATATGACTATGATGGCATGGGTCCTTCAGCTAAACTTGAGTCTGTGACCTCTGGTCCTGGGCACCTCAGGACTACTCAGCCTTTCCAGATTAGCACATATGCCCAGCAGCCTAGTACTCTATTTCCCCAACAATCTAACACTCTTCTGGCACATCAAGGCAATATTATGTCACAACAGCCGAACCCACGGCTGCCACAGTACTCGCATCTGTCTTACCTCACCCCCTCTCCTTATCTGACGCCCAACCCCAATGAGGGTACCACCTCATCGTGCATGCCTCTCAACACAGGCACCACAAGCAGTCTGCTGGCTTGCACTAATGGAGGACATGCTTATTTCCAGTGTCAAAATGGCAGCCAGATACTACTGCAGCCTGGGGTTCAGGGTAAGTGTGTATGTACAAGGAATTTGGTTTTGTAAAGATGCACAAAACAATGTGTCCAAAATAAATATTAATGTTAGTTTTACACGTAATGTAAGTAAAATGTTTTTGCAGGAAAACGATCCCTTACGAAAAATATGTAACGTTAAAGCAAAAAGTGAAAAGACATGGAATTTCTGATAATTGTTATTTTTTGTTCATTTATCCCCATTTATATTTCACCAAGTTCACTTGATTTTTCAAGAAAACTTATGTGGTCACTTAACACATTTTGCACAGGGGTAAAATATGAGATTGACGTCTTTGTAATGAGAGAATTAGCATTTTTCGCTTCACATCGTCTGTGTTTGTGAATGTATGAGTGTGTGTTTACAGCATTGCAGGCCTACCCATGGACCAGTGAAGTGTATGGTCACTCGGCTCACATTCCACATGCAGTCCTGAGGCCCCAGTTTGCATCTCAAAGTTGCGAAAGCCTCTATCCTCAACTGCTCCAACCTCATTACATCACCCCTCAGAGAGCAACCTGCCCTAGCCTGTCCAAACCTGCTGCTCCTGACCCCATCATGCCCAGTATCAAAACAGAGTTAGAAGATGCCGGGCAGAGCCAGCAGTGCAGAGTCAGCGAGACTGAGAAAGTTTTTCACTGTGACTTTTCCCCGATTCACTTTTGAAATGAACAGGTACTGTCTGTGTGTGTGCGCAAGTGTATATATGTGGGTGTATGCATGCAGAGATTAAATGGTTGTTTCTAAATACCTGCCAAAACAGTTAATACAAGGAAAACTGCTCATTAAAAAACATTAATCCTGTACTATATGCAGTTCTTCCTACTTCTTTTGAAATAATTAAACTTCTGCTTTCAGAGGGTTCTCACTTTTGTGTGCATGTGTGAGCAAAGCACATATGAGAAATAAAACTGTGGTTACTTGTGGGAGGGTGAGAGATAAATGTGTTCCTGTGTCAAGTAACTTCCTGTTGTGTGTTTTAGGACTGACAGCACTGAGAGAAGATCTAGAGTCTGCAGTTTGTGTTTGTGAGATTATATATGCTCATTTGTTGGTTTTCTTTTGAATGTTGACTGCAGACTTGATTAAAGTGCCTTTGATCTCTTTTGGTTCAGTGTCTTGTGTATTCATGTGGCCATTCGTGGGCCAAGTGATGGTGTAAGCTTGGGTCACAATAGCCATTTCTTCTCCAAAGAAGTTTGTTTTTGTGTGAGTGAAGTTTTGTCAATATTTCAAATGCTATTTTAAATGTGAAGTAACCCTCTTCGTGCCACTAGAGGGCTCTATTTCACCAAACTGTTTCTTTCAATCGTGTAAAAAGTGAGACTCCCGATTCATATTCAGGTTAAATTCCTCTGTCATATACACTCAAATCTGCATATGAAGTCCATAACCTGACCAGTCTGGACTACACACCCTTAGACCAAACACAACTATAACACCTAAACAATTCTGGAACAAAGTTCTTGTTTGTAGACAAGTTTCTTTATGAATGCATTCCTTATTTTTACAAATACAGCAGAACTGTGAGTTTTGTGAAGTAATTTATTTGACCTAATCAGATACCTTCGTAATAGCTAATATTTGGAAATGAGGCAGTATAATTAAGGTTCTATTGCAGCAGAAATGTTAGTTTTTAATTTTAGGATTTTAAGGAAAGTGTACAGACTCGTGTTACTACCACAGATAATCACACACTATCACACATTATCTGATCACTGCGCGCATGCATGTGTGTCAGCATCAGGAAGTGTTCATGTGGTTAGCAAGTGTCTTTGAGTGTGTGCATTTCAGACGCTGTTTGAGCGCAAGAAGGACAGAAAGAAATGTCTGGAACACGGTCACTCTGCTGCCATGTCCACACGGCGACCCGGGCCTCTGCCATCTTCTACCTGGTAATGACCTAATACACACAAATACACATTCACAGTCATGAGGATGTTAAAAAATTATAAATCTGCAATTTTTTTTTAAAACTGGCTTTATATGTTTGTGTCCTGTGCATATGTTTGTATGAATGACAGCAAATGACTACTAGAAAACATATAGACTAGTGTTTTTAATAATGACTTACTCAGGTATATTCTTTCTAAACAGGAACAGAGCCTGTAGCTGTGCCAGCATCATTTCCGTTAAGTTTGCGCAGTGTTAAAGAGGAAGCCTGGCTGTTTTAGCGTTGTGGCTGGTAGACAAAACTGAGTCTGCAGACACCCCGAAGTCACAGTTTTACTAGTTCAAAAACTGTAATAAGTAGATGCAATAACGAGTTGGGTGGAACAGGGAGACAAACTCACTTAGAACCAGACAGTCTTAGTACCATTACTATGTGACTTGGCTTATATATGAATCTGTTCACTTTCCGTGTCCAAAAAAATACATTAGCTATTACAATGAGATTAATTTGTGCTTTTATTTGATAAATATATATGTACACTGCTAGTCAAATGCAATTTCAAATAAATTTTCACAATTTAAGTGTCTTTATTAGCCTGAACATTTTTATTCATGACTACTGAGCTATAAAAAGCCACTATAATATAATTAGAATGTAAATCAACAAGCAATTGTTAGTAGCAAGCTATTAAGTAGTATGAAAACATTAAATAGTGGAAGTTAAAAGACAGTTAATACGATATCAGACATGCACTGTTACATTATGTCTTCTTTTATTGAACATATTTCAATATTTCATATTTCATATTTATTCTTGTTTGCATAACAACATTCCAATGCATAATAAGAATGAAAATTGGAAAAATCCTGTGGTTTGCAAAATATTTCCACTGTGTATGTGTAAGGGCATTAACAGGGAGCTCTTTGCTGCAGTAGCAGCCTCCTCACTCCTGAGAAGGCTTTTTAGTAGATGTAACGTTGCTGTGACGATTTTTATTGTATTCAGTCACAGAAACATCATTGAGGTCAGGCACTGGTATTGGGTGAAGCTCTATGACTCCATTCCTCTTCTTCACAGCCCAGTGCTATGAGACTTAAAATTTCTACAACTGAGACATGTTGACAAAAGTCTCAAGTCTAGCTGGTCCAGAGTGGCCAGTTCTATTGGCAATGCTTTCCTGTGAATATTATTTAGGCTGTGTGTGTGTAATTACACTCCTGTGTAAGTAGTGGATTTGCCTTAAGGTTGATGAATTTGCTATTGCAGGGCTACGGCATCATGTAAACTGACATATTGACGTGTGCATTTTACATGTGAAGAAACATATCGCCGTCAGACTGCAGTGTCTTCATAAAAGTTACGGGAGAAGGGAAAAATTAAATGTGTTATTTTTCAAGTAATTTTAGATTATTTCTAATGGACTGTTCATTCTGATATTTTAATACAGTGTTAGACCGTTAAAGTATGTGTATTTGTATATACAGTATACCGTTTTTTGTAAAGTTTTTGGAATATTATCAGAGACATAAAATAAGTTATTTAGTTACTTCCTTAGAAATCCAGCTTCTACTTTGAAGCTTTCAGCACATTTAGTTGATTATCAACAAAAGATCTATACATGCACTTCAGTTCATTTCTTCTTTTGCTGCTTCTTCTTATTACTATTATACATTGAATAATATTAATAACATTTTTCAAATGTCAAAATTTTTCAGTTTTAATAGACAGTAATCCAAACCAGATTTTAGCTCAAACAGGTGCCCAGACAATAGTGCAGGAACCTGATCATTCACTGAACACATGAACATGTCTGGGTCAACAACCTCACAGGAAACTCAGTTTCACTTAAAATACTTTCAAAAAACCATCATGGGCTATGTGTGTGTATGTGCATGTGTGTTATGTAATTTACGCTTTTACAGGCTTTTCTGAATGAATCGCTGTTCTTGTGTAACTAGTCCTGTTGGTATTGGCTTGAAAAGAGGAATCAAAACACACCTGCTGCCAGAGTACACATACATACAGACACACAGACAGAACTTTACTCTTATGCATTTCTTCAGTCAGTCGCCAATTTGTGCGTGTGTGTGTGCGTGTGTGTATCTAGGTGTATAATCTGCTGGTGACTATAGATTTGACTGTTGGAACAATCCGGAAGACAGACCCACTCACCATCTCCTATAATGACATGAAACTCACCAACGGCTATCGCACCTGTGAGTGTCACATTACAGTACGTCTTTATGAAATAAATGACATGTATGTATTCATTGTTTCTCTATCAAAGCAGTAAGAATGCGTCAGTAATAATACTGTAGATTTTAACATAGACACAGTTCTCTGGCAACACTGTTGGAAACTTTGTATGGAAGGCAAAAAAAAAAATCTTCACTTATAATGGAAGTCAAAGTAATTTTTTTCTATGAAATTTTGAAATAATATTTTCAAATATTGAAAAAAGTGCCTGAAGTAGAGGTATGAGGCTTTGTTCCAGAAGCACTATTATATTTATGTGAAATTAAAATCTGTATACTGGCTGAATACTCACAAATGAACCGATGGTCTTTTACAACAATACAGCAATGTTATGCTTTCTTAATTTTGTTAATATCCCAAAGAAATGTTTTACACAATTCATCACCATCTCTATATGAATAAATACAGGATGCCTGAATAATTTTCCAAATACTGTTAACATCATCCTTGTTTTTTTGTTTTTTTATTGATGAATTGTAAATTTGATACAGGCCTGTATTGCATTTGTGTAAAAATCTACCTTTGCCTTAATGTTGTAAGGAAACAACTTTGTGAATGAGGTTCTGGCACTGACAATATGAGTAAATTATTTTTCACAGGATAATTTTTGATACATTTCTCTGTGTGTTGTACTTGTATGACTGCATGTGACAAATAAATCTTGAATCTTGAATTTTTTTAACTTTCGAATAGAACTTAAAGTGAAGTTTATCTGTGCACAAGTTGGCAGCATGAACCTGTTTTTAAGTTTTTGTCATCTCTCTTTCACTTTAGTTGACATTAGCACCAACTATATGATGCTGGTTTTGATGTCCTTCTCCAGTGTGCTGGTCCTGATATCTCACCGGAAGGTAATGTGTGCACATGTGAATTTGTGTTGCAGTCGAGTGCATGAGCATTTTGTTCTGTGTAACCATGGACACTTACCGTTATGATACTCAAGCGTTTCATCACCAAGACACGGTGCATATTTGTTTGAGAATGGGTTCACAAACCGTGTGTGTAGGTGTGTGTGTGTACACATGTATTTTGTTTTAATCTCTGTTCACCTCCAATGAGTTTGGGCTCAGTAGCCGACACCAATATTTACACTGAATCCTGAGTCTCTAGAAAGAGCACTTGTTTCAATATTTATGAATGTTGGTACAACATGGAATCCTAACAGTCTTTCCAAACCACACACACACACACACACACACACACACACACACACACACACACACACACACACACACACACACACACA
>JBBPCW010000139.1:11070472-11081838 GCA_037974425.1 Phenacogrammus interruptus | reverse complement strand
GCATGCAAATAATGGCACATAAGTAACTGAACTAAGCAGTCAAGCACAGGGTTGCAGTAGTAGTATATTTAATACCACTGTATTACGGATATTAAGATGTTATGGTGATCATAATGTTACTATCTCACTACTTACATTTATTAGTTCGTTTACTATTTAAGGTTTGTTTAAGCTTTCTTGAAACAAAATTTTGAACAAAAGTAGTGTCAAGAGAAGTGAAAACAATACTTAAATGTGCTCAGTATTTGGGCATAGATTTCTCAGACTGTTGTCACATGTTAAAACCCCAAGTATCCAAATCTCCCTAAATCCAGTACTGCTCTGACAGTGTGAGCCAGAAAACTAATGAGGCTTCTCTCAGCAAATCTGACATCCTGAAAAATGCGTAGTTCTTCTGGTCATATTGTATAATCACACAGTTTCAGAATAGAAGTAGAATTTTATTAAATGAATGATAAATTATATTCTGTTATTTCCTAAAGTTTCATTATAATTGAATAAAACTGTCATAAACTCAGATTTACATCCCTGAGATTTCAAAATTGAAGAGTTTTTTCTGTCTTTCACAGTGGACTGAGGTGGTCAATGAAGTACAGTTGTTGATGGAGAAAATGATGATTGTTCAGCAGCAAGATGAAGAGTTCACTCTGGAGGAAATGGTTACCCGTTTTGAGAGAGAAAGGACAGAAAGTTTACTGGAACCAGCAGAAGGTGCCTACTATCAATAACTTGTTTGTGTACTACACACACATGCACGCACACAAAGTGTACACTAACATTTTCTCTTTCCTCCTCACAGTGGTGAGTTCCGACCTCCCAGATTCTATCTCACGATTTGTTCAGGAGCCAGATTTCATTTATCAGGACTTCAGTCCAAGAGGAGAGCAGTCCCCACCAACCCTGAGAGCTCAGGTATACAAATACATTCGCACCAGGTCCTGCTTAATTGTTTTGTGTGCTGATTTTTAGGCAGCTAAAAATATTGAATTATGTTGGTGAATATGGTAGAAAATGAAATGGACTGTTATTTTAGTTAGTTCCCTACTGATATAATTAACATGAACTGTTAGATATGGTTGTCAGCTAATAATACAATAAATATAAATATTGTAGCAAAAGAGGCTTCCCAAACGTCTTTACTGTTTTCTTCAAATATTTTTAACCTTGTCCTCATACTAAATAATGATTAAATTTGGATCTATTTTACGGTTTTCGTTATTTTATGATGTTTGCTGTTCAGATTTAGCAGTTTGGCACTGTCAGGCTACCACACATAATGCATGGATTTGTTTCTTTGTGTCTGCATACAGGACTACTCATGGGAAGACCATGGTTTCTCTCTGATGAACAGGCTGTATGGGGAGATGGCTCAGTTATTGGATGAGAAGTTTCAGGTGGTATGTGCCCTGACTTATCACACCATGGCCATGCACACACAAGTGGACACCTCTACCCTCCGCAAAGCACTCTGGAATTATATACACTGCATTTATGGCATCAGGTAAGGCAGATCTTAATGCTCACACTACAACCAAATGGTCCTATTACTGATGGAAACTTTATAGAACTGCTCTGAAAGTGAAAGTGACACCTGGTTGAAATAGATGTTAACTGGCTAATGCCTGGTTGTTATTTTGTTCAATTAAGTTCCATTTGTTTTCGCAGAATTATACACAAAGAATCCTATGATGCAAAATAATACTTTGTTTTCTCTATAGCTTCCCACCTCCAGCTGGCCACTAGACAGAATATAGCAATAATGGTTAATAATGTTTCTCATTCCTCTGATTTAGCAGACTGCACGATTATCAGACCTATTAAATGAACAATATCACTAATGTATTTATTTAATAAATACATGTTATTCCATAAAGTAATCAATGATTATTGATTAGCTGAAAAAAACATTCTCTGTGGTTTAAATTTCACTGTGGAAAGTGAATATTGTTCACTGTTAAGATTTCATTCTGTAAAAGCCATTGTTTTAATTGGTTCTTTTCTAAGTTATAAGTAAATCTGACTAAAGCCCTTTGTGTCATAAGCTGAATATGAAAATACTTTTGTTGCGTAGCTACATGAATGTGTGTGTGTCTGCCTAGGTATGATGACTATGACTATGGTGAAGTAAACCAGTTATTAGAACGTAGCCTGAAGGTGTTTGTAAAGACTGTTGCCTGTCACCCAGAGAAGACCACACTTAGAATATACTCTTCTTTCTGGAGACAGTTTCGTCATTCAGAAAAGGTATGTAATGAGGAAGATTTCAGGTTGTTTTTGATTACCAAATCATACTGATGTAGTAGAATTGTTAGCCTGCATTTTCTGTAGAATTTAAGTTTCTCCTCATTATTGTATGATCAACCCAGACGGCTTTGTGGCTAACTGTTAAAAGCAGTAAAATCTGGTGATGTGTGTTGCCATGGTTTGCTGTGTTGAAGGTGATATGCCTCTGTCTCTCTCTATCCCTGTCTCCGTCCCTCTCTCTCTCTCTCTCCCTGTCTCTAGGTTCATGTGAACCTGCTACTGATGGAGGCGAGACTGCAGGCAGCTTTGCTCTATGCACTCAGGGCCATCACCCGCTACATGACCTAATACACACAAACATGCGTACACACACTCTAACACTAGTCTTGTAAGCAAAGAAATGCTGGGTGATCATAAAAAAAGCTACGAAATTAAAGACACTACTGCATCCCGCAAGTTCATGCATACATTTACACTCTGGTCATAATAGCACAGACTACATCTGGGTGATTGTAATGATGGGTGATATGAAAATATTAGAATATGGATGACATGAAAATATTAGACACTCCCACAAACCCAGTTTAGTCACACAAACACACATACAAACAAACTTGTGATCTTTATAATTTCTTCTTTTTCTTTTTTGGTGTGATGCTTGTTTTTGGTGGTGTGTTGGTTGTTCAGCTGCTACTTGGTCACGATTGAGATTGGGAAGCATTGCTGATTTGTTGTGTGAAATCTTGTAATTTCTCCCAGTGACCTTTTGCTTATCATACTGTGAATGTGTATCTTCTGTGCAGTATTTTCCACACTCTCTCTGTGCGTACGCACAGGAGCTAATGAATGTATAGCTGAGATATATGAGTGAAGCTCACTATGTGTGTGGCCTCTGAGTCCCACAGCAGTGTATTCTAATCCAGTCCTCTGGAACCACTGTGTAGTCTAGATTTCTCAGCTCCCAGAACACCTTTATTAAGAGTTGTGGATGCTTGGTTCAGGTGTACTGGGAGCTTGGAGCTACTTTGTGTGCCGTGTGGGTGTCCCTGAGGACTGGTTTAAGGAACGTACTTGCTGGAATCCAGCTGGTGAGGTTGTTGGCAGGTGAAAAAGCATGTTTTGTTTATGTTCTTGGTGGAAAGTTTCAAATGTATTTTTATGTCGAATAAAATATTTTTTTACAATGTGTGTGTTTTTTTGTTTTTTTTTTAAAACGGGCCGGGCATTTCAGTAGAGGAAAAATACATTCTACTGTATCTGGATTTCAGTACATTAACCCTCCAGTATAATGGAAACACTTACCTTGTAGGTACCACAGACACACTTTCAAATCCACAATCAAAATAGTATCTGATCAGTGATGGCCTTATGGTCAGAAACTGACCAATGATGAATAGAGTAGAGTACCGCTGGACTCCCACGTGCATTTACAGTACTAAAGACATTGGTTGGGCTGCGACCCAAACTGAGTTCATGTAGTTGGAAGCATGGGGTTGTCTAGAATGTATAGCTCTGGTGAAGCATTAAGACTGTCCTTCACTGGAAGTGAGGGGCCTAGCCCAAACGCTGAAAAACAGGTGTATACTTTTGTCCATAGTGTGTGTGTGTGTGTGTGTGTGTGTGTGTGTTTGTATGCAGCGGGGTCGGGAGTGGTGGTTGTGGGAAGAGACCTATTGGATATATATATATATATATTAGTGCTGGGCTGTTAACAAATTTTTTTAACGCCGTTAATCGCACGGAATCTCCGCGATAACGGCGTTAACGCCGATAATTATAATTATATATATGAATAAGTGTTTGTGAAGAAGAGGATGGAGAATGTAAATAAGGTGGAAAAGTCGCAGTTGCAGTTGTGGTGTGTGAACACTGGAGGTCGACAATGGACGTAAAACGCAGAATCAGCCCAACTGCTTAATAAAGAAATAATAAAGATTTAATAAAATAGCTTTGGTTTTCAATCGACAATGTAGGTAAATTGATCAGTTTGCCAGTAACAATATTGGGCTGGTTCTCAAAGACTGATGATGTATTCGAAGCGGCTCCTTGATCGTTAGGCCAATAGAATGGCAGAATGGATGAACTCTGCAGACGTGACGAGTTTAAAGATGATAAAAATGCCAACATGATGAAATGCACTGTGCGCAGTTTTCGGGCCGGGGTGGGGGGTGTGGTGTTGGGGTTGAGGTGAGGTAAGGTGTATGGTGTGTGATGAGAGAGGTTGGGTCCGCCCTCGCTCGCACACGCGCTGGACACGCAGAGCGCGCGTACAATTCAACCCTTCCGGACAGGGCGCGAGCGCACCAGCGGGTCCGCTGCGCCACTCCGTGCGCCACTTTTACTCTCTAGCGGCACGGCGAGCGTGTGTCGTTTGATTGTCGGCAAAGTCGAGCCCCGCGACACCCGGACTCATTCAGGTAAGTAAGAACGACGGCGAGAGATTGTTAGTGATTTAACATTAGACAGTATAATCTTACTTTGAGTACAGAGAGTGTCTCTGTCCTACTCTCCCATCTGTTTAATGAGCTTCCCTCATTAAAGTTTTTACTCACTGTAGCTCTGCCTTGAATGTGTTTTTCTAACTTCCCTGTTGGGCTGCAGTCTGATGGTAGTAGGAAGATAAAGGCGTGAGAATTCACTAGACTAGCCTGTGGGCGAGAACATTATTTACCGTCGTTCTCTCATTCAGCATCGAGACCTTAACCCGCAGCTTCGTTTGACAGCCTCGATATGTTTTTCGTCATTGCGTTGCTGTCTGACTGGCTGCGAGTGTGAGTGTGTGTGTGTGTGTGTGTGTGTGTGTGTGTGTGTGTGTGTGTGTGTGTGTGTGTGAGAGAGAGAGACTTCTGAAACCTGCCCGAGTTGATTTGCGGATTGACCACTGACAGGAAAGGTGTCTGAAGTTGGTCTGGTGGCACTTTCACATCTGTAGCTACATGTATGTCAGAGTGAACATTATCGTTTGCTGTGTCTCTGTCAAAGTGTTGGGCAGGAACTAGCTGAGTTTCCTCAGTTCCAGGTAGGGGATGTTTTCATGATGAAACATTCTGGTGGATTTGCACCGCTCAGATGATAGTTAGACGAGCACATTTGGAAGGAAAATAAATAGGAAAGAGAACTCTTCATTAGTCCAATTGCTACAGCAGCAAAGTGGACAGAACTAAAGTAGAAGCAGCATAAACAATATAATACCAATATAACAATAACAATATAAAGCATAATAACACAAGCGTATAATATAAAAAGTAAATATATAGCTCTGCCTTGATATATATATATGTAGGAACACAGGTACACACTGGAGTGTCTTCAGTGGCTTGATAAAAAGAGTGTACACTTTGCTCAGTTCTAACTGAATCATTGCCCTTTTGAGGCCTATTTTTATTCTGCTCTCTTGGACTTACACACTCTCACCATTCAGCTTCACTTTTTTTTTTATTTTAGAGCAAAAATCCTAAAGAAAAAAAACAAACTTCAGTTCCTATGCTGATAAAAGCTGGACACCCTAAGAAAATACTTTCTGCAGTTCTAGGGAGGGTGGATACTCCGACCTCCTGACATCAGTGTATTCTTATAGTTAGTTTTACTTATACTTGAATCACTATTTTTTGAAATAATAAAACACTTCAGATTCAAGATTTGAGATGCTGGAACTAAGTAATTAATTATGAAATTAAAAATATGAAGAAAAAAATATTCAAATAAACATTAGAAGTGTAAACAAGCAAAAACAGACATTTACAAGTGTAAACGAAATCTGGAGTGTGCTTATGTACATTCATATAGGCTGGGATTAGTCTACCTTCCTCTGGTTACAGGGTATACCACAGTGGTCACCGTGCGGTTATTTTTCTGGCCTGTTATAATTTTCACTGAATATCTTTCTGTCAGGACTGGATTCGTACAGAAGCCGACCTGCAATGTTCTTGGAATGACACCTGCCACATACGTAACAGGGCACACAACATTGAGAATCTAGATAGTGGAATAACGGTAAAACAGTGGAGAAAGTTGACACCCTTTGGTGGAAAACAGAATGGAATGTCGCTGGGACCAGATTAGGCCACGAGGTTCATCACTTCCTGTTCTTTACGAGGTCACTTCCTGCCTAAAGCCCCTATGGCGCTGTGGGAGGAAGTGGGCGCGGCCCCGTGTCTATTCCTTGTTACTGGGGAAATTGTCTGAAACCGTGTGGACCTGATAGTCAACTCAAGTCAAGAAATAAACAGAACATCAAAACATTCCTTCAGGACCAGCAGAACGAACAAAAACAGAAACAACACGAGACCGCATGCGCGCGACTGTGATGTGAAACTGTGTTAAGTGTCAAGTAAATTTGGAGTTTTCTGTTCCGTAAAGGGTGGAATGAATAGACAGTGAGGCAATTGTAGTCCGTTAGAATACTGGGACCATGGTTTATTTTCCATAATGTTGTTTTGTGTCTCATTTCTGCTGAGCTGGTCTTCAGACTGAGAGCAGCGAGTGAAGACTAAGCAGCGAGTTCTTACTAAGAGTAAGAACAGCAACAAAATGAGCAGTTATGATAAAGACACTGTTCTGGGTGTTTACTGAACACAGGTCTGATCATGAAATCTCAGTGTGTGAAATATGAATTCTCTCGCTGGAGGAAACTGACATCATGTGGAAAAAGGAAGTGGCTGTGTTTGTGACACCTGACTTCCTATTCCTAAGACAGACTTTTCCATTGTCCTCTCTCTCTCTATCCTGATCACTCTCTGTCTTTCTCTTTTTTCCTTTCTCCCTCCTCAATCTCTCACTTTCTCCCTCTTTTTTGTCTCTTTCCTTCTCTCCCTTTGTATACAGTATGTGTCGCATTTCTGTCTCTTACTATCATTTTCTCTGGGCCTCTCTCTCTCTGTCTCTGGCTCTATCTCTCTCTTTCTCTCTCTCTCTCTCTGTCTATGTCTCTCTCTCTCCCTCTCTGTCTCTCTCTGTCTCTCTCTCTCTCTCTCTCTCTCTCTCTCTCTCTCTTACACACACACACACACAAGTATTTTGCTACAAGAAGTTGTTGTGGTTTTCAATTTTTTTCAGAGCTTCAGCAAATTATGTGTTTATGCTGTGCAGAAACTGTTCACATAAAGAGAGTGCAGGAGTTCTCATGGTTGCTCAAACACCTGTAAGGAGACTCACTCAACACACACATTAGAAGCTCCTGTAAATGATTTTGTAACTCTCTTCTGTAAGAGCTACCAAATTGTGAAGCCCATTCATGCGTGATTTATTGTGCAGCTCTGGGGTGTGCGTGCGTGCGTGCGTGCATGCGTGTGTGTTTATGTGCAGGCATTGTAGAATGACTGCTCACTTCCCTGTATCCTATCATTCCAACTCCACTCACACAAGACTTCCTGTTAGGAGGGGGGAACATCCTGAGAAAGAGAGACAGAGAGAGAGAGAGACAGAGAGAGAGTGAGTGAGAGAGAGAGAGAGAGAGATTAAGGGGAGAGGCAGTTTTTTTTTAGAGAAAGCAGGAAAACTGTGTGAAAAAGAAGCAGCAAGACCAAAGTACGTAGAGAAGCAGGTAAAGGAGAGAGAACCTTCATTAGAACCCGCCGTTGTGGTTCACAGGTAGTCATGGAGTCACAGTGTTTGCACATACACATGTCCGGTATTTTGTAACAGGAAAGGACCAGAGGAAGAAAACAGCAAGAGAGTGAGGAGTGGTATAAGGATGCCAGAAACCATCATTGTGCCAAAAATGCAAGAATGTAGGCTGAGGTGTAAACATCTGCCCTCATATTGGCGAACATATTGCATGGAATTGTGTGTGTGTGTGTCCTGGTGCCACAACAGAGATTTCTTATCTGCTTAGGTATATAGGGGAAAGGGTGTGACTGTGAAAAGCCTGTTGCTCTGTGTGTATGTATTTGTTTGCATGTTAAATAGTGAGTTAGCAAGAAATGGTTTCAATTTACAATACTGTGCAAAGATCTTAGGAGCCATTTTTCTCAGCATATAGTAGTGTTTTTCTTTTAGCAAAGTTAACATTATAATAAATGCAAACAAACAAGAAACCAGTAAAAAGTATCAAGATTTGTTCAGTTTATGAAAAAGTTGTTGATATTTTGTGAAGGACTGATTTAATGAAGGACTGATTGAGTCAAACCAAGTTTCTAATGGAAAATACAAGTGATACTGGGCTTCTATTAGGAACACTATCATATACTGTACATACAATCACAATTCACGGTATAATGTCATTTGCATTTAATATTTTTAGTTTTACTGAGTATATTAAATAATATTAATGCGTTCGGTACATTGCCTGAGGATTCTTATTACAGAAGCGTGGTGTGACAAGAACCCCACTTACCTGCGTGGGGCCTCTTCACCGAGCTACACACATGGCTGTCAGCACATGCAAGTCAGGTCTTCCCTGCCCTGTTATGCTGTCTCTTTCTCTTATTTCCAATGCTGTAGTTTGGAGCTAACTGTACTTTTCAGTTTCCCTTTACTGAATGGAAATAAAGTATAAGTGTATCTTTCGTAATGGAATGTTCCTGAAACTAAATCCATGAATGATCACTAGAAATCCGTGCAATAATTCCAAAGGAGCAAAACACGTTTAGTTATGGTGTTGTAAATGTGTTTGTGCTGATAAAAGTAAAAATCAACCATAGAAGTTCTATGTTTCTATGTGTGCGTCAGTGCAGAAATATGTTTAAATACACAAAAGCTCTTTGTCTGCTTTCTCTCATTGTCATATCTTGTTATACGTCTTTCATTGTCACCTCCTCTCATTTGCAGTCTTCCTCTGGTCTTTGCTTGATTTTTGATTTACATTTGATATATAAAAATATATTGAAGATATTGAAAGATATATTGAAATATAAAGATTTCACTGTAGTGACTGAGGAATTGTGTGTTGAATGGCCGTAATTTCTGCTTGGGCTAAGCTGTGCTTTGTAATAAACGCGTGCTTGCTTTTGTGCAAAATGAGTTTAGATGGTTTACAAGAAATGCAATATGTGTGTATTCAGAGTGTGTGTTCATTTCAGACACTTTTGGGCACAGGCCCTGTTCTTCAATCATCAAGAGTACTAAAGCATTACTAAACCAGATTTAACCCACCAGCTCCCACAGTGTACAGCAGTGAGCACGTTTATTAATCTGTACAGAGACATCCTCTTCTAATGCATACATCGTACACTAGTTATTTGTGGCCTTCCCCCCACTGTGACTTCCCACCACTTCACTTATCGTTTTAGGTGATGGAATTCTTTCTACACTACTGCTAATAATAATAATAATAATAATTAATTAACACAAGAAAAGGTATGTTAGCATTGCAAATGAGATAATACTGCCTGGCCTGTTGTAAGGACATGCTTCTTTGATTTCAGAGAACTGTTACTTTTGTCTTCAGCTGCAAGTTTCTTTTTTTTTCAAAAAATAATTCGGGTGCATAATTTTAGAGAGAATGTAAATTGAGTGGTTCTTGTGATATGCATCTGTTGAGCCACGGGAAGTAGAAGTCAATTTTTAAGTATTTCATGGTTCAAATTTTAAAAATTTTCAGCAGTTGCATTATTTGTCTTAATTGGTATTTGACATAATGTTTACTAAAATCCGTTGTAGTTTTGCACTTCTGTTATGTCTGGGTTTTAAATCATACTGGCTGCAGGTACTAGTGGTTGCAAAAATATCGGTGAACTACTGTGGTCAGATCCTCTTATTATAATGATGTCTCACCCAGCACACTACGAAATCTCACTGAGCCATAAGTGGCACTATTTATGCCATTCAGGTTTGACAGCTTCCTTTAAATACCAATCATGAATAAATGCCAAAATCAAACTTAAATGTTTTTAAAGATCACAAAATCTCAAATGGTACCATGTTAAAGGCAGGTAGAAGGAGATATAGATGTAGATAAACACATTGTTATAATATACAGTACATTTTCCTGCAAGCCCTTTATCCATAACAACTGTCCCAAGCCTTACATCAAAATCCGTCACCTTAAACACGGGCAGTTCTGTTTAATGTTATTCTTCACAGTTTTAGGTGCAATATTCAGTTTTATTAGTTCAAAAAAAGTAATATATAATAAAATAAAATAAGCGCTAATTGGTAATACATGAGAAAAAGACAATGCAGCAGATGTTGCAACTGTTTTCACCACTTCTGGTTCTTCAGCTACTATTTGTAAGTTAAGTGTGTTAACTGTGGTCAGACATTGTGGTGAGGGTGCATCTGCTCTTTGGCTGATATATTTAAACATTAGAAGCAGCCAGTTGTCTTTCATTTCGTGTCTGGGCCCAGGCCTGCGTTTGTCTGTGTGCGTAAGTGCGTGCGTTTGTGTGCGTGTGTGGCTGTACAGTAATGGGGGGAGGGGTGGATTCATTTTGCAGCTGAACTGTGTCCTCTCTCTGCAGGAAATGGGGGAGGTATTAGAGGGTCGGACAGGAAACACGGGTAGCACTGACATCCTGTTGCTCCACTGATGGTCAGTCTGATAGGGAGGCCGGACTGAGCTAGAGAGAGAAAGAGAAAGATTCGTATATGCGAAAGGGGAATGTCGTTCTAGACAGAAAGAACTTCCCTTTTCACCGAGGGGGGTGGGGGGAGGGGGGCGAAAGAGGAAGCCACCAAGGCATAAAGTGTAAAGTCACCAAAGTCATACATCTCCTTCACTTTCTCTTCTCTTTATGCCTTTCCCTCTCTCTCTCGCTCTCTCTCTCTCTCATTAGGGAGATGGTGTGGATGGACAGATGATTTGAGTATATTGGTAAGATGCTCATTACATAAATAATTTAGTTAGGATGAGAAACAAATAAGTAGCTGCTTCACTAACAGTTAAATCTTCAAGAGCAGAAAACACCCATCCAGCAACACAGAGGGAGTTTAAAAGCAGTACCGATGAACAAAACTGACCCCTTTGCATTGGGGAGAACATTCAAGCACAGTGTTTATTTCAGAGAACATTCTAAAATCTCAACAACCACCTATCACAACGTTTAGGGCTCATATGTAGGGCGATACTACATACAGTGTCTTGCAAAAGTATTTGGCCCCTTGAAATTTTCCACATTTTGTCACATTACAGCCACAAACATGAATCTATTTTATTGGAATTCCACGTGAAAGACCAATACAAA
>JBBPCW010000139.1:11052670-11064675 GCA_037974425.1 Phenacogrammus interruptus | reverse complement strand
TGTGGAACAGACAAGGCACAGGTGAGACAGATACAGAGGGCTGTAACACAAATGGGAACTGCGGCCTAGGAAGGGGACGAGGAAGGGAGCTAGGGAGGATAGGAGGGGAATTGGAACACAAGCGGGCAGCACGGAGACAGGAGGACAGAAAGGGATGGAAACATTTAGAACTCAGGGGAACGGGAGCGGACTAGGACCGGGGGAGGCGAGGCAGCTGTAACACAATTGCTTATTTTTTTACTGCTTTGGGTTGAAATTTGTATTGAACATCCAAGCAACAGGGAGGATAATTTGCATGAATATATTAATAGTTTTGTTGAATGTTGTACAGTATTATTAACTGTAACAAAGGATCTTTAATTTGATACAGGATTTTGCAAGATTCCATTAGTTTAATAGTTTTTTTTTTTACATTTTTACATTAATTATGTATTTGCTAGTATATAGGCTAATAGTGCTACACTTCCAAGCTATGTAATGGAAAACTCTTTACAACGTGACAGTTCTAAAAATAGTGATTGACACATCAAAATGCTATTTTAATTCTGGTTCTGGTTCATTGGGGGTCAGGAACCAGGGCTTGACTTTTACCCAAGAGACCAATGACATGTTTTTTTGCTTTTTTTTCCATGGACATTCTCCGCCACACTATGTAGTGAGTAGTAAATGAGTTATCAAGTGAACCATTCAGAACCTTTTATCTGCCCTTTCTTATTAAGCTTTCAGTGTTATGATCCATTCATTATTGTTTCATCTTTAGCACATACCCATGATACACAGCAAAAGTCATATTATAAAAGCAAATTATGTCATTTATTACATTAATGGGAACACACCGTGTACATGTCTACCTTTTAGACCCTCATTTGGGCAACACTTATTCAGCAGGTAATTTGCCAGTATGTTTTTCCTGTAGGTGGTATTTTGGTAAGATGGGCCGTAAGGATGCAGAGAGGCAGCTCCTGGGCCAGAACAACCCCAGAGGGACCTTCTTAATAAGAGAGAGTGAGACAACAAAAGGTAAATCTCCCTCTTCTTCATTTTATCCACTCTTTCAAGGCTTATGCAAAACTGAAACACTCACACTCACACTCTTTTTTAACTTTCTCTTTCTTCATCAGGAGCATACTCTCTGTCCATCAGAGACTGGGATGATACAAAGGGCGACCATGTTAAGCATTACAAGATAAGGAAGCTTGATAATGGTGGATATTATATCACAACACGAAGTCAGTTTGAAACTGTTCAGGAACTGGTGCAACATTATTCAGGTCAGTCGACACATGCCTGCACACACATACACAAACTTTTCAAAATATTACAACTTTTACACAACAGTATAAAATGTAACAGTTACTTGTGCCTGTAAACCATTTTTTATTGTTTATCTAAATTGTCAACTGTTATACATTTGACATCCTGGAGCTGATGATTATTGCTGATGAACATTAGTTATAGAAACAAACAGATTCATTTAAAGAATAACATCTTAAACTCGTTCATATTTTAATTCCTGACTCTTGTAACTAAATACCTTAAATAGCAGTTTGACAGTAGGTGGGTGGTGGTGTCCTAGTGGGTAGGATGCTTGCCTCTGGACCAAGAGGGCATGCCCCCTGTTGTTAGGAAATAGAAGTTGCTTTGGATAAATCGTCTGCTAAATGCCATAAATGTAGCAGTCACCAATTAATTTTTACTTAATTTTATACCTAGGATAGGCGATCAGTTAAGGCATGGTTGTAGTTGAAATTATTTCTCTTTAGTTTATTTTTGGAGCTATGAGGCTAATATTGCTAACAAATCCTTAAAATCAATGGCTTTCAAGGTGACCAAATACTTTAGCATGCTCAAACTTATTGTTAAGGTGATGCAGACTTGTTGATGTGGTTTAGGACACAGTTTGACCTTCTGTGAACAATCAAAATAAATAAAACTCCACCGCTACAGGCAGTCATTTCAGTTAACAGGAAGGCTTATGGGTCATTCCAGATTTGGAGGACATTTGGGCTTTAGAATTTTGGGTAAAAAAGCTTTATATTTTGCCAGTTTTTGTTATGTACACATGAGTACTAGGTTATAAACTATCAAAAACTTGTTTGGCTCAGCTCAGGCATCAAAGACATTTTTTTAATTAAATGTTTTATTTATTGTTTGCTATAACTGGTACAACCCTGTTACCAACAACCAGGGAGCTGATAATGTATCATAATTTAACAGGGTTGCGAATCCATGCTAATGTTAGCTTCTTCTCAAAACAAGAACCTAGCTGTTAGTATTTACCAAGAGGACAACCTTACATAAGTAAATAAGTACTTTTTTGAAGTATTTATATTAATCTGGAAATATACATAACAGGGTTGCATGAGGTAGATTGAGGTATTCAAGCAAGGCTGACAATGTTATAAAAATATGAAAAATAGAAAAGAGGACAGACCTGTGCTCCACCCATGCTGTTAGGAAAGTGTTTTATGATGTAAATTCCAGTGTGTCATGTGACTCACAACTTTCTTCTTCTTCTATCATGTTTAAGGTAACAGGGTTGCAGCCAAAGTGTGGGACATAGATTCCTTTCATAATAATACTTATTTAAAATATTGTTTTGATAAGAAACTTGCTTTCCGCATCTACAATAGACATCAATGAACAATATAATATAAAATAAATTAGATTTATATGTAAATTTAACAGTTTTATCTGATTCAATTCAATTTGGCCACCAAGGGACTGGGACAAGGGGGAAATGGCTTATTAGTGGGTACTCCTGACTTTTTTGGTATTTTAAAAAATATTTTCAAAATATTATTTCTCCCAGTTGATTTGGATTTGGTCTAAGTACTAGTGAAACTTACACAAAACTTCATGATTATGTATTTTGGAGATAGTTTACTTGAAATTTCATGGGTGGGACATCAAATGTCCTCCAATTCTGGAATGACCCTTATATTCACAATGCAGTCATAAGCAGAACTCACCTTGGATCAGATTTCTCTGTATTTATTTAGTTAGTGAAACAAAACTGATTTTAGATCAGCAGTTTTTTTTTTTGAGGCAATTTGTGAAAACAGACACAGTTATCTAAAATGTTTGCCCACACTGCATCACAACATGTCACACTGTATCATTAACCACACTGACATGTCTGCATCACTTTATTTGAGATATGCTTTCGGGATGTACCTAAATTGAAGAGGAAACATTTATTTTGTCTGAATAACTACATTGAAATATGCAGAATTGTGTAAATGAGATGTTTTGATTAATACCTAAGTAATGTTTTGGGGGAATTGTCCTCTGTCTTAAGGGCCTTTTTGGGTACAACAGTGACCTCAGGTTATTTAGTTCAGTTTGTCTACCAATCTTCTCTTTTCCTACTTTCCCCAGAGCTCATTGGGGAAAGAGCTCATTCTATGTGTTGTTTTGTTTTGTCACATTCTTTCTCAGTCATGTCTTGTTGAATGTTGTCCTTTTTGATTTTAGTCAATGCACATAGTCGTTCACTCCGCCCACATTCGTGAGATAATGTGCAACTGCCATTTCAACACAAGTATGAGCAAAAGTCTGTCGCCCCCTGCTGAGGATACAAATCCAGTCATTTTTGTGTGTATGTGTGTGTGTGTGCGTGTGCTTGTGTGTATTTGCTTTTTGTGCACATTTAAATGTGACTGTATTTTTGTTTTATAAAATGTGTGCTGTTTGTGACATTCTTGTGTTTTTATGTTGCTCTGCCTCTCTCTCACTCTGTGTATCTGTGCATATGTGTTTCTTTTTCTTCTCCCAATTCTCTTTACCTGACTCAGAGCGAGCAGCAGGGCTATGCTGCAGTTTGATTGGCAGCTGTAGGCGCGGTATGCCTAAGTTAGCTGACCTATCGGTGAAGACTAAGGATGTTTGGGAGATACCGAGGGAGTCACTGCAGCTCATTAAGAAACTGGGCAACGGGCAGTTTGGTGAAGTGTGGATGGGTAGGAGCCACACTGAAATGAGGCGTGCTGCTGAGGAAGAGATCGGCTGTTGCACAGCTGTAGCATTCAAACTAAAGAGTTTTAGAAATCCATTACAAACTGTGTTCTAGTACTTACACTTATGCTCAAAATACACACTTCAAAATAAAGGTGCCAAAATGATAAAGATAAATTAATTAATTCTAAATGTAGAGCAGATGTGTCAAACTCTACAGTGCTATGACTCAGCTGTGGTCTAGAGGATGATTCTAAGGCCGTGCAGCTGCTGTTCTCTACCTCCAGTGCCTGTATTATTGCATGCCACCCTATTTCATTTTTCTTCCATCTCCACCCTCTTCCCTCTCTCCTTTTCCCCTCTCTTTTTCTTTCTCACTGCCTCCCTCAGGTAGTCATGATGGTTTATGTTACTTCTTAACCAAGCCGTGTCCCAACTCCACACCCCAGACACTGGGTTTGGGACGGGATGCCTGGGAGATCTCACGGGAAACACTGCAGCTCAAGAGGAAGTTGGGTCAGGGTTGCTTTGGGGACGTCTGGATGGGTGAGAGGCTTACCCGCAGTTACCCACTAGCCTCAATGTTCGGAGCCAGTGTCTGTCCAAGCTGCCGTCGCCATCGCTGTTGCCTGTGCGAAGGACGCTCTGTCTGAGCCACTTGCCTGGTCTTAGTATGCTTAAATAGTCTATTTCTATGTTTCTCTCCTGCTTTAGGCATAGATGCAATAATGGTGAACCTTAAAAAGGCTGAGTTTTATATTTTATATTTTAAACTGAGGACTATATTTTAGCAACTGCTTTACTGAGACACAAATGAATGCAGCATTCAGCTTTAATGCAGAAAGTGAATCATTGCTTCATCCTTATAAGCATGTTACTGTTGTGTCCAGAGCCTTTAGTGTTTTAAGTATTTAATAGTTTTGTAATAGTGTTTATGAGTAATGAAAAACACTGTTCCAAAGAGAGGGGTATTTAGAATCAACAGTTTTTAAAAAGGCTGTTTTCAAAATGTGCATGAAGTCACAGGGTTTTCCATTCTTTATTTTGTCGCAGCATCTTCTTGCCTTAACATGTGATGCTGCCACCACATTTTCCCGTTCTCTCACATTGCTCTAGTCATCCTCTACTTCTCATCACTTGCTTGTTGTTTCTTGTCCACATAAAAGCCAATGTTTTTTTCTCCAAAAGCAATATCTTCATAGTATTTCAGTCAAAATGAAATAAAAATGACCCCTTGTAAAATAAGATACAGCCCAAAAATCCCATAGGCCTCCAACAGTGTATAGAACCACATATGGCCTAGATACTGCAAGTATAAAGACAGTTCAGTGATGTTTCCTCCCAGGGTTATTCATTTTTTCAGTTTCCGCCTCATAGCTTAAATTCAGTTGGCTGTGATCCTACTCTGAGGATATGGGAGGAGGTATCACTCAGGAGTTGCTAAGGGTGTACTGTGTGTATCCAGCAATCTGCAAATTACCTATGCAGTGCATGTCCAGCAAATAATGACTGAACAGCACAAACTCATTACCACTAGAGTGAAAGTGGTGCAGTGAGATAGTCCAAAGCATGTTATAATTACATGTCTTATGCTCCTTATGAAGTCTTACAATGACAGAGAAATAAATGGATAAAATATAGAATAGTATTGCATTGCTGGATCGATAGTATAATGGTCTCTTAATCCAATTCTGCAGTGTCATTCTGTGCCCCATGAAAGCCTATGCAAAGTAATTTTATTTTTGTACTGTAATACTTGTGAACAGTATTTTGGGGAAAAAACATTGAACGTGTCTCAACATTTGATATGTTTGCCACACTGAATCACTGTGGCTCTGTCTTTGCTTTTGTAGGAATGTGGAATGGCACCACTAAAGTAGCAGTAAAGACCCTAAAACCAGGCACAATGTCTCCGGAGGCCTTCCTGGATGAAGCTCAAATCATGAAGAGACTCCGGCACGATAAACTTGTGCAGCTTTACGCTGTGGTGTCGGAGGAACCCATCTACATCATCACAGAGTTCATGAGTCAAGGTACATGCACATGAATGCAATTCAGAGGGTACGTGTAGATGAAAAGTTACATGTAGATGAAACGGGGGCTGGTCTCATTCATACTGTTTGTGTTTCAGGAAGTTTGCTGGACTTCCTTAAAGATGGAGAAGGCAGAAGCCTGAAACTGCCTCAACTTGTGGACATGGCTGCTCAGGTTAAATCAATATTGTTATTTACTAGATGGCCTGCAAAATTAACTCATTGTATCATGACCATGAAGTGTGGCATTTATACAGTAGCAGTGGTTTTATCAACCTTTTGTGTGTTAGAATGTAGTTTAAGAAGAAGGCTGACAAATAAGGTTCTGTGTAGCAATACCATAGAATTGTTTTTGTTCCATAAAGAAACATGTATTTTATTTTTTCATTAAAGAAACATCTATTGAAATGACTGCGCAGCCAAAAGAATATATAGTACTCTCACTGAAACATGAGTAACCTTCAGTATCTTCTATTGTAAGGCTAGTGTTGGACTAAGAGTATAAATTCAATTTTCCATAATAGCTTGCCAATCAAATTATTTAACAGGAGGTTTTATTTTAAGATATTTCACAGTAGTGTCACATGAGGATTGTCTTTTCAACAGATCGCAGGTGGCATGGCATATATCGAGCGGATGAACTACATCCACAGAGACTTGAGAGCAGCCAACATCCTGGTTGGAGATAACTTGGTCTGTAAGATTGCCGACTTTGGACTTGCCAGACTCATAGAAGACAATGAATACACCGCCAGACAAGGTCATTTCTGACTCCACCCAACGCTGTACTGTTTTAACTGCATTGTTTTCTTTCTCTTGTTTTTTCCTCTATTCTGTTACACTCAAATTCCACTCTCCTTGTTTTCTAATACGCATGAGCTTTGCATCCTTTTGTGCCATTATTTCTCTTTTTCCAGTTGTGTCTAATTGATTATTAAATGTTGGTTTACAGGAGCAAAGTTTCCCATAAAGTGGACAGCCCCAGAGGCTGCACTCTATGGCAAATTTACTATCAAGTCAGATGTGTGGTCATTCGGTATCCTGCTGACTGAACTGATCACAAAAGGCAGAGTTCCCTACCCAGGTATATTCACTGTCTGTTTTTTGCTGGTGCCTGTCAAACAGTTAGGTCATGCAAAATGCTGAGTCATGTTCACTTTTGTCGTTGACTTTGGTTTTCTCCTCATATTACATTTAAATAAATTATGATTTATACATATTTATATTTATAAACGTGAATGGAATAAAAACAGAATGAGAAGATCAGTGTAAATCATGGAATACTGTGTGTGTGTGTGTGTGTGTGTGTGTGTTTGTGTGTGTGTGTGTGTGTGTGTGTGAAGGGATGAATAACCGGGAGGTTTTAGAACAGGTGGAGCGTGGCTATCGAATGCCGTGTCCACAGGGCTGTCCAGCCTCTCTGCATGAGCTGATGCTGCAGTGCTGGAGGAAGGATGCAGATGAGAGGCACACCTTTGAGTACCTGCAGGGCTTTCTGGAGGATTACTTCACTGCCACTGAACCTCAGTACCAGCCAGGGGAGAACCTGTGAAAAAAACACACATTTGATTGCTCCTTCAGTGGGTCAAATGGGTTCTAAAAGTAATTTCAGTGTAAGGCCCTTCAGTCTCTTAAATCTCCTAATGAATGTATGAGAAGATGTGCAACTTATAGTCATCACCTTCAAAGAAGTGCCTCAGATGAACTCACTTACTAGGACTGAGTTGGAGCAAGTATTACTTTTTTTTTTAACATTCTGTCTTTTCTCATATTGACAGTCATACTGTAATGCTTGTGGATGCCATGTAAGCGGACACTGCACAATGTTATTGTCATATTGTGAAGGCATGACATTACAAAAATAATTCATACAGGACTTTGTGTAGGACTACGTATACTCATACATATACTCTTTGTCCACAAAGCTTCCGTCAAGTCAGTCTAAATGGCCAGTCCACTGTGAGCACACTTTCATCTGTATTCATTTTCTGTACACTGTGTTACTGTAGCCAGGCACTGTATTCCTTTATCTGTAACCTTTTTATCTGAAACTGTATGGCATTAACAATAGCTTTAACAGTATGGAAGACCCTGAACCAACACTCTTATACAATTAACGAACTATGTGCCTTGAAAAAATGAGTGAATTTACTCATTGAAATGTTTAGTGACCCATCAGAGACAATTCATGTTGTGGGAGCTTTAATTACCTTTTTTCATTGTATTTTTATTTTTTACCACCATATCAGTGATTTTCATGTAATTTAATTAGTGCCCTTCAAACTAATGCCTTTATTTAGGGTCAGCAATTTGTGTTTCAGACTGCCTATGGCTTTGGGTTATAGACTGATTACTGGAGTAAGTTCTGTATTTTGTATGCTTTTTTTTTTTCATTTCAACACCTGCTCAACATGCCTGATAAAGTTTTACGTATCTATTGTCTCTATAATTATTTCACACAAACACTGAGACATTACCAATGTTTTAATAATGCCTTATATAATTACTCGGTTACCTCTGGTGTCTTCTGGGAAATATACAGAATTCCTTGGTCATTTAGTGACACCAGGAGAAGCATTTCCAGAAAACAACTTTCATGGATGCACAACGAAAGTAGGATACTGTAGACGTATACGCAAATGTAATAAAGTCGTGCACAGTTCTGTAATGAACGAAGCATGATCATGCAGAAAATACTTTCACATTTTCGTTTGTTGAACCACAATAATCCACCAGATGGCGGGAGTCAGCTGAAATGTGACTATCTCTTTTTATGGCGTCTGCTTTTGTGTGAAGGTATGATCATTTCAGTGGTGAGACCTAGGAGTCTCGAGTGTGTTACACATTTCAGCATCAAGCCGATAACAGTGTTCTGTTAGATTTACATATTTCCGTTAACAGAATCACGGTGTTTTCTCATGTAGCCCAAATCTCCACGGTATCAGTCATGTATCGACACTCCTTTCAGTGTTCTTTCTCACTTTTCAGTACTGTGCTTCTACGTTTTTTGCCTTTATCTGTGTATTTATCCTTCAGCCAATCTCAAACGTCCTTTCTTTAAACATATTTTTGCCTTCGACCACATACACGTGCATGTTTTTGTTTTCAGTCCAGTTTTTGCCATTCACTTGCTGAAGGCTTTTAGCTAGACTAAATTATGTTGTGGCGACCACTTCGTAAATTAAAGCTACATTTTTCTGTTGTAAAAAAAGGATTCGCATCCCCCCACCATCATATTGGATCCAATAAAGCTAAATATACGGATTCTCAGTTGCGTAAGTCAGGCGCCCAAACAGGAATGGGAAACTACAATACCCAGAATCCTCGAGTGGTAAGAAAAACAAGAATTCTAGAATATACGGAACCTCGTGAGGCTCAGTGACGTTTGCAGCTCGCGTTTTCCGACACGAGTTCGTAGTGGGGTTTGCAGCAGGGAGAGAAACGGCGCAGAAACGCGCTCACTCCTCTGTCTCTCTCTCTCTCTCACCCTCTCTGTCTCCCTCTCTGTCTCTCTCCCCCTTCTCATCTCGTGCGCTCTCTCAGTCCCCGGGGCGCCTCGGCGTGCAACCGGCGGCACACAGTTTTACAAATTACGAGAAAAATAAAAAACACCGAGAGAATTTTTTTACTATTCTGTACCACGTACACGTGATTTTTTCCCTCAGATTTGGGGTTTTTCGTTTTCCTTTACCAGATGCTGTTACTGAGCAGCTCGGTTTGGCGTCGCGAGCCAGGACTGGAGCAGCATGCGCGAGCCGGACGAGGCTGTGGAGTTCTGCGCTCTGCCTGCGGACCCCTGCTCTCCTAGACTGCTGGGGGTCGTGGCGTCTCCTCCGTTCCTTCCCACGTCTGATCCAGCCGAGACAGCCCTGATGTGCGCGTGAGGAGCTTGCGCCCACCGCAGCTGCAGCGCGAGCGCGGCGCCTCCCGGTGAGCGTCGTCTGGCTGCACGGGGCCAAGAATTTACATAAAGAGGCGCGCGTCGCATTTCACGAGGGTTTGTGTGTTTTCTGTTGAAGGCATTTTTTATTAACCTTATCGCTGCCATTCATAGTGTTTTGGCTAGGTCACACACATACACCTGCACACACACACGCACGGTACTGCTTCACTCTAGACACTCCTTCTCATTCACTCTAACATAACGTGCATGTTGCTTAAATGTCTGTGACACGTTAATGACCATAAAAACCCGTAACAGGGAGCACGCGACCGGGCACGTTCTACCCGGAGCGCGTGAGCTTCATTACACGATGGCAGAAATATGGAGGACACCAGTGGTGCAGAAAAAAACAGATGAGCAGTGATTCTTTACTATTGTTAAATATACATAAGGTGCTGATAGATGACAGCAGACTAGGCAGCTGCTTTTGCGTTCTGATTACGGATCGAAGTGAGTTTCCTCGCGCATTGCTCCCTTTGCTCTCCTCCCCGGGCTCAAACCCGCCTATGACTCCTCTCTTGATTAGTCTGGCTAATTACGCACCCCCTCACAATACCGCCCCCCACCCTCCGCATCCCCCTCCCCATCCTCCCGCTATGCAGTGCCTCAACACAAGCCCATTAAAGTTAAGGGACTGTCTATCAGCCAGCAGAGCAGGGCACGGCTGCTCTTTGCAGTGGGAGCGTGTTTAGTGTTTTGACAGGCGCGTTTATGTACGCACGGCTCACGGCACGAGCGTCAAAAGCGCGCGCGCGTGCCCTTTTTTCTATCTCCCGCTTGGCGCGCGCGCGCACATGGCACTCGCATGCAAAGTGTTGACCAAAAAGCCAGAAAAAAAAAAATAGAAAAGAAAACAAAGGGACAAAGACAAACAACTGGAATATAGATATACATGTTTCATCCATATAACATAAATTACGGTTAATCAGTTTTCCTTCCCAGTTTTCCGTGGGTGAGATAAGAGCTTTCGCGCTCCAGGTGAGATCGCGCGCTTTCTGTAATTATTCAACAGTTGTTTAGGTTTTTAGTCATAGGTTAAAGTCACGCGCGCCTCGTGGGTGCTCATGCACCTGTCATAATAACGAGAGGGTCTTTTGTTTGTTTATTTGGATGTTTACAGTACTTCGTTTCCTTCACGGTACATTCTGTACTGGCTCGAGTGGCTCTGCGGCAGCTCGCTGGAGAACCTTGCCCGAGTCTCTCTCAGCCTGTGCGTTGTGTCTAAGTGGGATTGTATTGTGTGCATTACATCAAGTTGAAGGCGCGCGCGCGCGTGTCCGTCGGGCAGCTCCGGTCTCCATGGCGACCTTTATTAGAAGAAGCTTGGCAGGCCACTACAGCTGGAGACTTGTGATTGGCAGAGAGGAGAAAGACAGCATTCCCTGACACTGACCTTGGCCAAAGCTCTGATGCCAGTGAGGTGTTCTCACTATAACACAGTACAGCAGTGCTACAGCCACAGAGTCTTTGTACACAGCATAGAATTCCCCAAGACTACACTGTGTATAGCTGTGCTCTCCCTTTCTCTTTTTCTGTATGTCTCTCTGTTTCTCTCTCTTTCTCCTTGTCTCTGTTTCACTGTATCTCACACTCTCTGTCTCTGTATCTGTCTCTTTGCTTCTCTCCCTGTCTCTGGCTTTTTCTCTCTTTCTCTTTGGCTTGTTTTTTGCCTCTCTCAGTCTCTCTATTTCTCTCTCTCTGTCTCTCTCTCTCTCTCTCTCTCTCCAGCTGTCTCACACATTCTGTCTTATCTTTGATCTTTAGACTCTCTCTTTTCCTTTCTTTTTTGCCCTCTGTGTCTGTTGGTCTGTCTGTCTGTCTCTCTCTCTCTTTCTCTCTCTGCCTGTCTCGCTATCTGCCTTTCTCTATGCATGTCCTTGCCTCTTTCTCTCTTTTTCTCTTTCTCTCTCTCCCTCTCTCTTTCTCTATCTCTCTCTGTCGGACTAGCTGTAGCTGGTTTTAGGAGAGGCTTTCACCCTTGACCCTGGCTCTAGCTGTGAGAGAGAGAATGTGTGTGTGTGTGTGTGTGTGTGTGTGTGTGTGTGTGTGTGTGTGTGTGTGTGTGTGTGTGT
>JBBPCW010000139.1:11003537-11018087 GCA_037974425.1 Phenacogrammus interruptus | reverse complement strand
AGAGGAGCCTCGCCTAGCCTCTGAAGGAAGTGACTTGGAAGGACGTGTCCTGCCAAGGATGTATCCTTGACATTGAGTGACTCAGAGGGAGCCGAATCCGAAAAAGGATTCGAGTATCCCTGCTGCAGTTCTACAAAGTGTAACGTCACATGTCTATACGTGTTAATTGCGTTAAAGATATTAACGCATTATTTTTTTCAGTGATTAATTAATCTAATTAACGCGTTAACTTCCCAGCCCTAATAGAAACCTTTCTGTCTTACTCAGTTTTGCACATTTCTGCTGAGGTCCTTGCTGTGTTTGAAATGTCCAATTTTCCTGCACATTTATATGAATAGTTTTGCTGCAGGAAGGAACTTGTAGTCGAGTCTCATACGTGGTGTTGAGACTATATATTCATGCACAGGTTATCCTTGTGTGTTAGTGTACTTAAGCTTACAAAGACTGAAAAGTTTTTTCAAAGTAGTTTGAGCAAAACACTCACCAGTCTGGATTACACACACTACTCACATTGATCATACAATTTTCTTTACGATAAATAAGAAAACAAGCACTTCTAGATTCTTAATTTTCAGTTTCACCATTTAGTTCCGTTCAAATCTCAAAGTTTAATGTTTCCTCTTCCACAGTACACCTGACCTAATACTGGGTTTTGTAGTTTGCTGATTATGCAACATTTGATTATTATGGCTAATTGCTGGATCATAGTTGGATTTTAACACTACAGAAGGGTAGGCACTGTCAAAACTAGCTTCTAAATTACATTGAACTTGGAATGTGCGTAGTGTACATTTTACTTTTATGTTCTTGCATATGTTTAAACACAGATAATACTTGACTTTCACTCAAATATATTTTGCCCCATAAATATTATACATAATACTTTTTACTGAGTACGACCTTAAAACAGAACCCAAATTTCACTTCTAAAGTAACATTCCTCTGTCTTTTTAATGAAAATGCCAAGACAGTGACAGTGTATAAGAAGACACACCCGCTGCAGTTGTTGAAAACATATCAGAAAGCAACAAAATGGTTGAGGCATGATTAGTAACATTACTATTGAACATGACTATTTTTCTTGCCTTTTATTTTTCTGGTTTATTATGAAAACACATTATTTGTATTTCCCATTGGTATTAGATTGCTTTAATTTGAGTTTATGCTTCTTCAAGGGAAAAAATGGCTTTCAGTAAATTGATTTTTGAAATAAAGCATGCAATCATGGGGTTGTGGAAGGCTTTTCACAGATGCTGAAACAATGTTATGGTTCCTCCTACAGACCCTGAGTTGCAAATTTGTAGCTGCTGTGCACCAACCCACTCTTAGAGAGAGCTGCAAGTGCTAGTCATTCTGTGGGGAAATGCAGCAGTTCGACAAACTGTTAACCACTTCCAGTGTTTCACATGCTTTTCTTATTGTCTGCTGAGTCCATTTCAGGGTTAAGTACAAACCACTGAAACTGATGACTGTGATCACCAGTGATTATGGCTTGTTTTACTTGTTATACACTATATGGACAAAAATATTGGGACACCTGACAAGTACGCCAACAGGGACTTTAATGACATTGCATTCAAATACACTGACTCTAATGTGGAACTGGTCTTCCTTTGCAGCTACAACAGCTTCCATTGTTTTAGGAAGATTTACCAAGATTTTGGAGTGTTTCAGTTATAATTTCTGCTTGATCATTCTGTAGAGCATTTGTGAGATCAGGCACTGATGTTAGATGAGAAGGCCTGGCTCACAATCCCGAAGATGTTCTGCGTGGGCCAGTCAAGTTCTTCCACACCAAATGCCTTTAGCCATGTCTTTATGGAGTTTGCTATGTGCACAGGGGCACAGTCATGCTGGAAAAGAAAAGCACTTTCCCCAAACTCTGTCCACAAAGTTGGAAACATGGTGTTTTCCAAAACGTCTTGGTATGCTGAAGCATTAAGATTGCCCTACACTTTAAGAGACAGACCTAAATTCAATAATTGAGAGGTGTTTCACAATTCTTTTGTCTTTAGTTCAACCAAGATTTCAACCAATACGATCGTTATGATTCTTCTTTATGTTTCAGGGTGAAATCGTATGTGATATAATATTATTTGTCTGGAAGTTGAAATGTTTGATCCCCCCTGGTTGTAAGCAGTTTTTGCCTGTTTGTTTGATTGTTTATTTATTTACTGACTGACTGCATGGAGACCAAGCCACTGTCGCTATTTTTGCCTCATGCCTTTAGACATGCTTGGCTCCAACCAAGTATTTCACCACATTTCGGATGTGTTGGAGCAGGCCCGAAGGTCAGGAATGCCCAGGCCGTACCCTTCCCTCCCTCCCTCCCTCCCTCCCTCCCTCCCTCCTCAGACGGGGAACAGATGTTTTCACCCGGTGCGGGTGGAGTTCACGGCTGTGCTTCTAGTTCCACCCCTTCGGTCCGCTATTGACAGCTGAGCTGACCAATCGCGTCTCAGAATTGGCTTGGGTTGTCCAATGAAAAGTTCCTAAATTCTGCTCTGGGTGACGGCAGATGCAGACATTTTTCTCGGGTAAGAAAATAATGAGCAGTGAACTTTAGTAATGTTAAGGTAGCTAGAAATTAAAAAGGAATAACGGATTTCAGGATCAGTGTCGCTTTGTCTTCTGGTAAGAGACTTTTCCCCACAGCTTTTTCGTGCCGTTTGTTCCAGAATCTAGCTAGTTGAGGCAGTTTTGTGCTGTTTTTAACTGGCTAGCGAGCTAACGAGCTAACAACTTACTTCCTGCTCCGGACATTTAGGGTGGGCCGCGAGGTTCTGATTTCTGAAGTTTAGTAAAGTTAGGTTAATAAAGTCTTTCAGTGGTGTCATGTAATGTTTGAGCATATCTGTAACGTTTTCACATTTTTTAAATTTACTTGAGTCGATCTGATTTTGCTGAAGACTGCATGTAGTCAGTTTAGCTGGATACAAGCTAGTTGCTATAGTAATAGTATCTAAATTGTTTATCTAGTCTTAGCTAACGTTAGATTGTTGTGATCTTTGCTGTCACCTAACCTACACTCATACTAGACATTTTCCTTCATGTGTAGCGCTGGTCTGACCTAACCCTCACTTTACTGCTGTAAATCTTTGGACAACAACTGATCTGCTGCCCAGACCTGCTTTTAGACACTGTCTCATTCCTTTAGAGTTTACCCAGTCTAGCACGTCTGGTATAATGTGATGAAGATCTGGTGTAAGGAATTGACACATATCGCGTTTTCTGTGGTTGTCTGTGCATTGTCAAGACCAGAGTTTTGATTTCGATACTGATACCAAATTACATTATTTGATACTAAGTCATTCTGTTGGCAAAGTGCAACCATTCAGCACCTGTTTTTTTCAGGTTCTTACATATTAATTAATGTGCATTTTTAACAATACCCCTTCACCATACGGTTGTTTAGTTCACTTTATAAAGTTTGAAGTTTAATGTTTTCTCTTCCACAGTAAACCTGATCTAATATTGGGTTTTGTAGTTTGCTGATTATGCAACATTTGATGATTATAGCGAAGTGCTGGATCATAGTTGGATTTTAACAATACAGAAGGATAGGCACTGTCAAAACTAGCTTCTAAAATATATTGAACTTGGAATGTGCAGTGTAGTGTTTTGTTTTAATAAAATATAATTGATTTATAATAGTTACCAAAGTACAATAAAAAGGCAGCACCTGGCAAAAAGATTACAATCATTTAAGCCCCCATCTACTTTTAGACCAGCCATTATAACCAATTTTTAGTATGACAGTTGAGTTTGATATACATGGTAGCCTTTGTATTGAAGCCAAATAAAAAACAATATACAGAAATATAGATAGCCATATCTGAACATACAAAATAAACAGCTACAATTATTTAATGTTTGTAATAATTTTAGGTGTGACGGCAAAAACATATTCAACTGTGTGGTAGTAATAGCTCAGACACTTATTGTATTTCTGGAAGGTTGGAGCATGTTGTGTAGTTGAATGATGGTGGCAAAATGTTTTTATTCACCTCACAAAATAGCTGGATAAGTAGTAAACATTATGTGTATAATACACTGAGTATTAAAATCCAGAAGTTTTACAGTACCTAAACACTTACTTAATCATTACAGAGTGTCCAAAAAATTTGATCCAGAAAGCATGCTTGTTCCAAAGTCTCAATTGGTTATCTAAATTGCATTCTTTCTTGGCATTTTGTTAACCCTCCTGTACTGTGAATAGTCTGCAAGCCATTGTGTTTTGTAAATGTACCTACTTTAGGCACCCCTCACTGGTTCAAACAGCACTCACTTTTGGGTTGTTATTAAAATAAGGGTGTTATCAACAGAAGGGAACAGGGCATAGACGTACACACCAGGTCTGACCCAATAGAAACTGATGTCTGATGCAGTTTTGTTGCTAAAATAAAGGATGTGAGCTATGTCCGAGAAGGAAGATGTGCAGCAGTTTTGGTTCTGCTTTAAGCTGACAGCATTGTGTCTCTGTATGAGCAACTGTGAGGTCAATGTTTGTAAGGAATGACCAGAAACACAGATTGAATTTGCTGACCTGTATAACCAGGGACCCGACCTAAGTGGTACGCAAGTAAGAATTGGCATATGTGGTATGACAAATGCACACCAATTTTTAGTCTTTACTGCGCAAATGCGTACCTAATTTAAGTAGTTTCATACTATATCTCTAAGTACCACCTCTCAGGAAAGGAAAACCTTAAAAAGAAAAACACTTTAAAATATGGTTACTGTCGGTCCATGGGGGAGGGGTTGAATTTGGGTGTGTACCAATTCAGCAATGTAGGTACTCCGAGTACTACAGCAAAAAACAATGGTATCCCCTGTGTATAACTCCCTTTCCTTGTGTCTGCCAGGGAGAAGAGAGACTGAGTAATCATCATGCCTTTGGTGATGCGAAACATCGAGCCACGGCACTTGTGTCGCCAGACCCTGCCTGTGGCGGTGAAGAGTGAGCTTGAGTGTGTGACCAATTTCACACTGGCCAATATCATCCGCCAGCTTGGCTCCCTCAGTGAGTAGTTCTCTCTCTAGAAGCTTTGTGCAGCTTTTAGCCTGACTGATAGCGGCTGACTATGCATGTTTGTATGTGTGTGCATTTTGTCCCAGGCAAATTTGCAGAGGATGTGTTTGGTGAGTTGTTTGTCGAGGCCAGCATATTTGCAGACAGGGTAAACACCCTTGGCGAGAGAGTGGACAAACTGCAGGTCAAAGTCACACAACTAGACCCTAAAGAGGAAGAAGGTAAGAAAAATGAGATCACTTCAGGATATTCTGGAGGTATTATTTTTGATTTGTAATCTATATATCATTTTCACTCATTTGCTTATTTGCTTCTTTGTTTTGTTTGGTTGCATAGTTTCTCTACAGGCCATCACAACTCGCAAAGCATTCCGCTCCAATTTGATCCAGGATCAGCAGCTTTTCACTCGGCCTTCTCTGCCTCAGCCAGTGCAGGACACCTACTTGACTTGCAACCAGCCACCTCCGCTCAACATCCTTAGTGTTTACAGGTATGCAAACAGAAAAAATCATATATTAATTTCTTAATGTACTGCAACTATGAAATTCTTTTTAGTAAGGTAGGGCTTTTAAATTGTTCTGTTACACACTCTGGGACATTTAATCTGTGTGACTTAACAGTGTTTTAAGCCAAAGATGAGGTTTCCTGAATATATTCAGTCAATCCTGAGCCATTACAAGAAGGACAGCTATTGTTTTTTGTAATATTCTCTAAAATATTGTAGAAAAGAATGTATGCCATTTCTTTTTTTCCGTTTCATTCAAAGATGTGATTACATGCAGAAAAGACAGTTACTGCAAATGAACTCCTTTATGTATTTCATATGATCATATGATTTCCTTACGTATTTCACATGACCTGTGTCATCACATTTTTCAACAATATCGGTTAATACTATGTGTCAACCATTTGTCTTCTGTATTTAACTTGAACGTTTTTAGAGATATAGCTTTATGTGGTCAGTGTTGTAAATAAAAGATCATTTTAAAGTTTATCCTTGATCTAAGCAGTGTTTACAATCACAGCAACCAAAAGCATGTACTCTGGATTGATGCCTGAACTACCTGTCTAAACTGAGCTTGTATGTGTCTGTTTCAGGGAAGATGGAAAGGAGGCTCTTAAATTTTATACAGATCCATCCTATTTCTTTGACCTATGGAAAGAGCAGATGCTACAAGACACCAAAGACATCATGAAGGAGAAGCGGAAGCACAGAGTGAGACTTGGAACAATATGCACATCCAGATCATGCTGCATGGGATTAGGGTGTCCATATCTGTTTTTGTTGTTTTTCTGTGTATGTGCGAGTAGAAGGAGAAGAGAGAAAACCCGAACCGAAGCAACCTGAACCCTCGTAAGATCAAAACCCGCAAAGAGGAATGGGAACGGCGTAAGATGGGAGAAGAATTTGTTGTCCCTAAAAATGATGCCACGTAAGTTATAAACTGATTAAGACATAACAGATTTAAGACTGTATCTGCAAAAAGAAGCTTAGAATGTTTTTTCTTTAGTCCTGCGGATATGTACAATGGCAGCCTTGGTTCAGGCGATGACGTGGGCCTGGATTCTGATGGACAGCTGGAACTAAGCACTGCGTCCTACAGTTATGATCCTGGCTCACCTCTGCCACCTCCGATGTCTGATGAAGACGGTTTCCTGCCA
The DNA here is from genome assembly GCA_037974425.1 of Phenacogrammus interruptus. Taxonomy (NCBI): domain Eukaryota; kingdom Metazoa; phylum Chordata; class Actinopteri; order Characiformes; family Alestidae; genus Phenacogrammus; species Phenacogrammus interruptus. Next base: position 11,011,393 of record JBBPCW010000139.1, on the reverse strand, counting down.
CCCCCTCCTCCGGATATGTCAGTGTTTTCCGTAGATTTGCGTTCAATCATTGTTTATACATGATGATGTGGTGTGACGGATTTGTTTTTTTTTACAGGTATAATGAGGCACCATCTGGAACCTCTCCACAGAAACGAAGTAGCTTATTAAGCCCCACTCACCCTCCTCCAGCTCCCCCAGTTATGGCATCTTCTCCTCCTGGCCGCCCCACAGTAGCTCCACCTGTTGCCCCACCTCCTCCCCCACCAGTAGGGATAGCGATCCCACCCCTACCTCCTTCAGAATTTAATTCACCTCCTTCTCCTCCTCCTCCTTTTTCCTCTGGTTCTCCAGCTATTCCTCCTCCACCGCCTATGGCTGCCTCCATTCCATCTCCCCCGCCTGCTCCTGCTGGCGGGGGTCCCCCTCCACCACCTCCACCCCCGCCTCCCCCAGGCCCTCCTCCATCCTTTGCCCCTGCTGCTCCAGCTCCTCCTCCTCCTTCAGGTGGGGCCCCTGCCCCTTCTGCCCCCAAGGCTCAGCCTCCTGTCAGCGACGCTCGCAGTGATCTCCTGTCGGCTATTCGCCAAGGTAGGGCAAATTTGTCCCAGGTATACTTGGTAGGAATGGACATTTGAACCCTTTTTGCTATTTGAATAGTTTTTTGTTTAGTGAATTGTTATATTATTGTTTCTTATTATTATTAGGAAAAAATGCCCTAGAGAAATATTTTTCTTTATTACAAATAATCAGTTAAACCATGAAAGGCTTAATATTCATACTTGCATCTAGCTTTAGGTTCTGTTTGGTTAATTTAGTTATTTTTTTTTGTTTTAAGTTTATAAGATCAAAAACCTATTTAAAATCAGAATATACAGAATTTATTTCTTCTGTTTGTTCCAACCTACACCATCCTCATTAAAATAGTCTGTTAGGTAAAACGGATATGAAGAGTTTGAATATCTTTACAAATTTGCTTTCATGAAGCCAATGAATTTTAGGACATTTCCTACCTGTTTTGGATCAGCTGTACACACAGACCTGCATTATTCTGCATTTTCAAGATTTACATCAAATTTTAGAGTTGACAGTATGGGATGGTATTCTTTACGTAAACATGGTTCAACCGATGACCCCATGGTGTTAAAACATGGACCTACCACACCTAATTTAATAGATCAGCTGGACCAGGTGTTTGGTCCACCTGCTGGACTGGGAGAGGATAGATAACTACTATGCTGAGTGTGGTGTATATATAGAGAAAACAACCTATGAAGCTTTAGCAAAAGTAAGTGTGTGTGTGTGTGTGTGTAGGATTTAACCTGCGTAAAGTGGAGGAGCAGAGGGAGCAGGAGAAGAGAGACTTCGTGGGCAATGACGTGGCTGCTATCTTGTCCCGCCGTATTGCAGTGGAGTGCAGTGACTCGGAGGATGATTCTTCAGAGTTTGACGATGAGGAGTGGTCTGAATAAGTCAACATTACATATCACAAGCAAGATCATTCCTATAAGACCATCCACATATCCGATTACTTGGTTCCATTTAATTAGGCCAGCTACAGTCTGTGGGTAAGAGGTCCAGACATGTGTGCCTGCATGCGTGCGTGTGTGTGTGCGCCTGTGTATATCTGTGTGTGTGGGCACATGGTTTATTCTGACTCAGAGTGAATTATTTACATGATTACCCTGCTCCTGTTTCAGAGTGCCTGTTCCAGTGTAATGCAGCTGTACATGGGTGAATTTTGAGAGAGAGAGAGAAACAGAACCATGTTTTTTTTTTTCCTTTGTGTTGCATCTCAGTATCATATCTGCAAAAGCTTGGTATTAATCACCTAAAGCTTTCCTGTTTTTCCTATACCCAAGCCAAGTAAGAGCCACATTATGAATCTGTAATTTAGATACTAAACACTTGGTTATTTCCTTTGTTGGCCTATTGGCTGTATTTTTATGTGGCAGTGGCCCTTATTTAGAGCACTCCTTCCCAGAGTAAAAAAAAGCTCTAGCAGTCTTCTAAACCAAATGCCTTTTTCTGTGTTCATGGCCTGTTGCCTTGGTAACTGATCTCTCTGCGTGGGTGCAGTGTATCTCCTCTCTGACCTCAATGCCACTCGTGGCATTACGGCATTCCGTGTGGTGGTTTTCCTTGTCCTGTCTTTTCGCTGATGTCGTTATCCTGTATTCCCAAGTGCCTACTTTGTTTTGTTTATGTGCCTGCTTGTTTGAAGCCAAAGTTTTATGGATAATTATGCAAATCAGAAGAGTAATTTGTTTTATTTGGTACATTTGGTTAATAATTGTAAACATTTTCTATCACTGGTTTAATGAAATAAAGATCTTAAGTTCTGAGATTTTGTTTTTGTCTTTATTGGTAATAGAGATTCCTCTAATTAAAGATAACCATAGTACTATAACCACTGCCTAGAGCAGGGATTACTGACCTCCTGAGTTTAAAGCTTTGTTGTGTTTTGAAGGACACTTCTGATATTTCCTAGGAAAGACATCATTTTTTGAGAAACAATCAAAAATTGAATGCCTGGCCACTTCATAATTATCCCATTATAGATGAAAACTTAAAAATTGAAACTAAAAATGTCAATAGAAAGGTCTTTCATGAGACTTCTGAAATTTTGGAAAGTGGAAGAAAATTCTACAAAAAAAAAACAACTATTTTCAGTTTCTGTACACTAAACAGGATTTGAACTGAAGAAATCTAGCATACTGCCTGCTGAGTCCTAATTGGATGGAGAACTGAGTAGCTCATTGGCAGATTGTGCTTACTGGCAGCTTACATGTACACAAGTCACTGTGTACCTGAAGCTGAACCGCATTTTATACCAGCAGTATTGGAATATTTAATGCTGTTTGTTTTTGAGAAGGCAAGCACATGTGTCTGTCCCCATACACTGGAAGTTGTTTTGTACTGTGTGTTCTGACTCCTTTCTATCATTTACAGCAATTTGGGCCACAGCAGCTCTTCTATGGAATCAGACCAGACAGGCTAGCCTTCACTTCGCTCCTCTTGAACACCACTGATCCTGTAATTGCTTCCCCAGTAGATACTAATCACTGCATACTGGTACATGCCACAAGACCTACTGTTTAGAAGATGCTCTAACCCAGCCATCTTATTACAATTTAGTGATGTCAGTTGCTACGATCCTCATGCCCTTTTTAGTGTTTGTGCATATATATATACTATACCAAAAGTATTTGCTCATGTGCCTTTACACGCATATGAGCTAAAGTGACACCCCATTCTTAATCCACAGGGGTTAATATGGGTTCAATTTTTTAACCATTCTTCCAGAAGCACATTTGTGAGGTCAGACACTGATGTTGGAGGAGAAGGCCTGGCTTGCAGTCTAATTCATCCCAAAGATGTTTTATTGGGTCGAGGTCAGTACTCTGTGCAGGCCAGTCAAGTTCGTCCACACCAAACTCGCTCATCCATGTCTTTACGAACCTTGCTTTGAGCACTGGTGCACAGTCTTGATGGAATAGGAGGGGGCTGCCCCCAAACTGTTTCCACAAAGTTGGGAGCACGGAATTGTACAAAATCTCTTGGTGTGTAGAAGTATTCAGAGTTCCTTTCACTGGAACTAAGGGTCCAAGCCCAGCTCCTGATAAACAACCCCACACCATAATCCCTCTCCAACAAACTTTACACTTGGCACAATGCAGTCAGACAAGTGCCATTCTCCTGGCAACCACCAAACCCAGATTCATCCATCAGTTTGCCAGATGGAGAAACATGATTCATCACTCCAGAGAACATGCCTACACTGCTCTAGAGTCCAGTGGCGGCGTGCTTTATACCACTGCCATGGAAACCCATTTCATGAAGCTCTCTCTCTATAAGTATACTTGCTGAACTTGCTTTTGTTCAGAAGGTGATTGATAAAATGATCTGATCGGCCAGTGTTCTAATGATTAAAATGCTGCCTTGTCGAAAAATGCTACTGTTGTGCATATCGACAGCGGAGTCTATCGATTCATGCTACCCTGCCAAAAATGCTCCTTTTAGGTTTATTCAGTTCATACAGTTTATAGTCAGTTTATAACACTGATAATGATAAAAAATAGACAAATAATATGCATAAGCAGAGAAAAATAGTTTTTTTTTATATTTAATAATAAACAGTGTATTGATTCATGCTGCCTTGTCAAAAAATGCTACCTTGAAGCTTATTGTTTATAACACTGATCATTATGAGAAACAGGGAAATAAGCTGCATAATTCCAGAAAAATATGTTGTATTTAAAAATGTATTCTATAAGCAGTGTAGCTATTCATGCCACCCTGTGGAAAAATGCTCCCTTTTCATACAACTGCCAGTGTCCCAAGGTAGCAGGGATATATGAACGTGGCACAGAATTCCAAGACTGTGGAACTGAACTTGTGCAGAAAAGCATGGTAGCACATCTTGAAGGGGTTGAACAGAACACACGGAAGCCCGGAATTATAATGTTTATAAAGCAATAATGGTTCCAGCGCCCATGCTCTGGACTCTGAGGGTACCTTGTTTTACTATAACAAACTAGATAATACGTGAATGCCCTGCAGCGGCAAACAGCTTTGGTTTTACAGAATTTACAGAAATTACAGAAGTTACAGAAATATTTGAACTGTGCAACTGTGTTAAAGGGAGCACTGCCATTAAAAAGCCCATTTGTTTAAAGTGTTTGAAAACCAAATGTTATTACAAATGTTATTGCGATTAATCATAATTAAACGTTTTAATATATATTTCTCATCTCTTGACAAATGCTATTGTAATGAGATCAGTCAATGTTGTTCACTTCACCTATCATTTTGTAGTTCGTTGGTGCATAAGAGTAGTTTTATTCATTACACAATGTTCACTGTGCTGTTACATAATAATTCACTCATGTTAGTGGTAAACTAAGCAAAGATTCCTAGACTTTGTGCTCTTTGGCTACCTAAAGACAAGTGACGGACTGCTCTGTGGATATGAGTAGGCAGGGGAGGCATGATTCCCTGCCAGTGATGCAGTGGGTTTATGTAATACTAAGTGTGATTTGTCAGCAGTATGGCTGTCATGGCAGATTCATCCAAATATGACAAGTGTGTTATTGCAAACGGTATCTTATTCCTTTAAAAGCATGTAAAAGAAAAAAATTCAATAATTTTACCAAAAATTCTTGTTTATTTCTTGTTATAAACAAGACAGGGGTCTTTTCAAAACATTTCAGCTTAAAAAGAACACATTTACACATACATGTAGACATTTTGTGCACCATTAATTTCTCATATGTGCAAACATGACATTTGTGAAGTATAAAAAACATCCATCATTTCGTAGTAGTACCAAATGGCAGGTAATTCAATAAATACATAAATAGAATAGGGCTACACAACTGGCAATAATAGCATTCAAAAACAAAACTTGTATGAAAAGTCAAGTCATCTTTGTAAAGTGCAAATGATTTGAATTCCATCTATAACCTCTGAATGTCAGAGTTTTTAAAAGTGTCAGGCACAAATTGAAGACAATTAAAGCAATACTATCCTTAAGGTAACATTATTTTCATCTTGATTTAACAGGATTGTAAAAGCTACTGCAGTGGTAGAGGTGAGGTCAGTTCTGTACTTGGTATTTGGAAAATGAAGGAGAGGAAACTATACAGATCTGTCATAAAACAAAAATCAGAAGAGGAGCCTCTAACAGTACAAATGTTGCAGGAGAATGACGTGTGAGTCATACATCAGTTACACATGACCCGTGTGGCACGAGTCAGGCAGAGGTCTTGGCTATATTGGCACAGTGAAATTCTTTACATTTCTCAATGAGGAAGAGTATGTATGTGTGTGGCTTTGACACTGGTTTGAAGTAAAAGCATGACCAACTATGGCACCCTATGGTACATTTTCTGACGGGCTCTTTAATGGAATGACATTGACTCGATGTTAGACATCGCTGGGTGTGTGTGTGTTTTTTTGGGATGTGTTTGGAATGCAGCAGCAGCAGGCCTGCCTCAGCACTCTCTGGATGTGTGTGTTTCTGTAGGCGTATATAAGAGGGTTGAGCAGAGAGTTCCCCGTGACTGGCACCAGCGTGGCATATGTGTACAGAGAGGGCGAAGATCCGTCCCCTAGGAGACCATACAGGGCGAAGGGCACCCAGCAGCTGGCGAAGGTGGCCAGGATGAAGGCAAGGGTGTGCACCCGTCGGTGAGCGTGTGTGCGCGCAGATGGCAAAGTGTGTCTCTGGAGGGCGATCTGGTGTGAGTGGCGCAGGACCACCTGGCAGATCCAGGCGTTGAGCTGCAGCATGAGGGCCAGGGCCAGCAAGAAGCCTCCGCAAAGTGTGGCCAAGTGCACGCGGGTCAACGGCCGCACCACGCTGCAAGACTGCCCATCGTCCAGACAGTTCCAGCCCAGGGCCGGCAGAGCGCCTTGCAGCCCTGCCAGCATCCATCCCACAGCCAGGGCACATCGTGTGTGTGTGTGCGTGCGGCGGGAACCATAGGTCAGTGCTCTGTGCAGTGACAGGAATCGGTCCAGGGTGATGCCCAGTAAGGAGAAAACAGACGCACTGAGAGCACTTACTAGCAGACCCACACTCACTAGCTCCAGAATCTCAGAGGGCACACACCAGCGAGACAAGAAGTGCAGCAGCAATCCCACTCCAGCCAAGAAGTCCGCCCAGGCCAAGCTGCCAATCAGCAAGAACATGGGTGCCCGCAGAGACGACGAGGAGAAGATAGTTATCACGACGATTGCATTCTCACAGCAAATCAGGGCACCAGACACACACAGGGCTATGTCCCAAGGAGTCATCACTGCTGCAGCCAGTGGCTCAGGTGTGAGGTGGGCAGGGGAGAGTTGCAGCAGAGGGTCAATCTCCAAGACAACGTCCAAGCTCATTTCAGAATCATTAAGGGCCATAGCTGCAGAGAGAGAGAGAGAGAGCAAAGCAATTGAGGGGTCATCAATGTTTACTAAGGTTTGAGTTAATTTGATACCTGTCATAGGTGACTGGAAAGAAAGTACTAAAGAAAATCACAGTGTTACCTGAATTAGGGTCAAGACAGTCAGCAATAGTTTTATAGTAATGCAAGGGGCAGAATATACGTCCAAAATGCACATCTGCAAATCGCTACTATCAATGAACGCTGAATACCACACCAGCTCCATGCAAATCATTTTAGAAGCTAGTTCGAGTTCGTAGCCTAGAACTAAAGATCCTTTGCTGGATGCTGGTTTGGGTTTTTTCGCGCGCTGAGATTACTGACAGCATTGATAGTGATAGCGGAGTGCGGATGATGCGCCTGGACCAGAGTCCAGAAGTCTCTGACGAGTTCCAAAGTCTGCCTTCACCCCTGTTCTCTAACACGCGACGAGGACGCAAACTTACCGAAGCGGTCAGCAGTCTGGCATCCGGACAGTTTCTTGGAGTGAGGGGCTGAAACCGGAGCTCCACGTGAATCACGGAGAGACTGGATGGAGGGTCCCCGAGCGCCGTGCAAATCCAGCAGCTCCTCTCTCCAGCGATAAGTCCTCAGTCTGCTTCTTGTCCTCTCCTCTTCTGCGGGCTCCTCTGTGTGTCAGTCTGATCTGAGGCGCACTCCGCCTTCACTGAGTCTCTTCTGACGTCAGCTACAACGCAGGGGGTCGATTCCCCCGCACGCAGCCAACCAGACAGCGCGCTGACACGGAGCCCACTGTCGTAATTTCATTCATAAAAATGCCGCATTCTTTCACCCCGCCCACTGCGGAGAGGAGAGGAGAGGGGTGGGAGCGCAGGGAACTACGGGTACGGGAATGACTATCTGTGATTTATCACACTACTGTATAACAGAGTAAATACCAAGAGAGGACTTAATCAGGCCAATGCCCTCATCGCCTGTACGTTT
>JBBPCW010000139.1:10979831-10994315 GCA_037974425.1 Phenacogrammus interruptus | reverse complement strand
TGTAAGCACCAGACAGTTTCCTTCCCCGTATAATGTCCTGCACCACAAACGTCTTTGTGGCCTGACATTCTCCTCCCCGGTAGCTTCAAAAACCCACGCAACTTTCTCTTTCTCGACATTTTTGCACCACACAGCACTAGGATACTACTGCGGCTGTTGTTATAGCAACAACAGATGCGCTCGGCTGCTTTTTTCATAGTCTGAACAAATAATGTGATGCTAGCGATTAGCAAGTGAACAGATTTAGCGCGACTGTCCTGAAGTTAGCAAACACTTTAAACAAAAGCACTTAAACTATACAACTTTTACACGATGAAGAGATACAGTTTTTACTGCCCCTGCTGATGTTTCGCCATCTGCAACACCAACATGTTTTCTTTTTAATTGTTCGTGCATGACTGTGGTACTGCCATACCATGAAAGCTCAGTCTTGCATAGTGTGCAGGTTACCGTCTTCTTAGGGGCGTTTAATATAAATTGCTCCCATACCTTGGAGGACTTGGGGCTCACGCTTTTTCCTGCAGATGCTTCTGTAACCTCCATTGCGAGCGGCTGTGTATCTGTGTGTATCTGTGTGTATCTTTGTGTATTTGTGCATCTTGTGGTCGCGCTCCTCAGTAACGTGAGCAGCCCAATTAATCGATAACGGCATTCATTGACAACGAATTTCATTATCGATTATTATCGATTTTATCGATTAGTTGTTGCAGCTCTAGTGTTTAGAATTTACTTTTTTGTTTTGCACTAGATATGTAATGTAATCTTATATTCTCCATTTACCGTTGTGCAAACTTCAAGGCTAAACAGTCACATGTTTGCCACAAATAATGTGGCTGAAAGTGAGCTCAAACTGACTTGTTAATTCAGTTTCTGACACTCTCAGTGGCAAACCACGACTATTAGACTATGTGAAAGCAAAGCTCATGAAGGTGTATGTGTTTGACATTTTTGACTGTTCTAGATTACACACAGATGTTTGAGCCTTGGAAAAGACACTGTATGTTTTATTTGAAATATATAACAGAAATAAGCATAGAATGACCGTCTTCAAAAGCAAAATCCTGCTTTTACCTAAAACCAAAACCTTGTGCAGCCATGAAGACAACTAAAAAAAGAAGTTTCTAAAAAAAAAAAGTAACTTGCATTCATTTTTTTGGTTCCCTGAAATCATTAGGCTTTCTCAAGTCTGTTGGTCCTGAGGGTACCATGCTAATTTGCATTCAGTAAAAATGACAGTAACTAAATCAGTATCTTGAGTACAGTATCTTGAATGTATGTGTTATTGTGTGTGTATGTGTGAGGGAGGCTTTGCGATGAGTATGTTATTTGATCATGTACCATTTTCTTATATGGAATGTACTTTCTCCCACATCTAGACTGTTCCTCTTAATGAGAAGATGCCCTATGCAATAAAAAACACACTTAGTTGTAGTTTACCACTCTGGACTAGACCTCATCATCTGGTCCTCCTGTCCTTGGGCTATTTGTTCTGCCTCTGCCCCCCTGCTGGTAAGTAATATTGTTTTGCAAAAAACATTTCCCTGCGCAAGAAATGCAACCATAATGTATCTGTGGTATTAACAAGCATTGTGGAGGCATTTATGTGGTTCCTTTTCCTATTGTGTTGCCAAATACAGAATATTTGCTGTATCAGCTTTGTTTGCCATTCCTCTATGAGTATATTGTCACAACTCTGGAGTGTGTATGAATGGTTGGTACAGTCAGGGTGACTGTTGGTACCCGGGCTGTGGAGTACAATGCAGGGAGCACAATAGTTGCCTTGTGCGTAAAAGAGCAGTAAAGAGAAGCTTTCGCTCAGGGGGTGGGGGACTGCCAAACAGACTTGCAGTGTGTCTGCTCTACAAATGAAACCCTTAGGGCCTATTGCTGCCTGTAGTGTTTCTGCAGCAGAGCTTTCCACCATCCTAGAATATGCCCGCTTTTGGAATTTTGTAGCTATGGCGATCATGTCGCCAGCAGTGTGTTTTGCAGGCAGTGGGCTAGCATGCTGTCTGTTTCCTGGACCTTCACTTCCTCACTTTAAAGAAAGGAGCTTTAGGCCCAGTGTCTGCTTACTGGTCTATGTGATAAAAAAACCGGGAAGAATGCATATCCTGGTAATCCTCAATTCAGTCTCTGCCCTTAGCTTCTACTGTACATGTCCATATTGAAACCCATGTTCTCTGTTCCTTATGGAATGACCTTTTTATTTTGTTTGCTTGTTTTTGTTTTACCTTTTCTTTTGCCAGACAATCTATATTTGCTGTATTGATTTTTTTCTGCCTGTTAAATAATTCTTTAGCATGTGACCTCCAGCATGTTGTTAATTACAAATATTTCCTCCAGTGAGGAAATGGAAAATCTCACTTGATGTAAATACCAATTCTGGTACTTTTATATAAACATCAGTGTTTAAATTGGCAACAAATGTACCTGTATAAGCATTACTGAGAAATACATGCAATATCAAAATGGGGTAATATTAATAAAATGCATTCTGTTTAAACATTTGTATGCTTTAAAGCACACATATTTATCAGCCCAAAGTGTTGTTTAAGTCTCGTTTAGCTGTCTTGTATATTAAAATGACACCATAATTCTCCCTCTTTTTCTCAGGGGTGGAGGCAAGCCTATGTAGAGTGACAGGAGGAGTGTTGGGGATCTCCTGTAGCAGTGTTATTGGGCTAGGCTGGCGACCACTGGCGGTGGACCGTGGAGGAGCTCAGTGCTGGGAGGCATGCTGCTTGGAGCCCTCATGCAGTGCAGTATGGAGCCTGGGGGGATACTGCATTCTTCTGAGATGCTCCCGGCCCAGTGGCTGCTCCATCACATCACTGCCGCAGCCTCACGGCCAGTCCCTGGGCCTCTTGCAGCTCCTCAGCAAGAATACTGGAATAAGGCCGAGAAGTCCCCGTCAGATCCTGAATGCAGGTGTTACCGGGGCAGCAGATCTCCAAACCAGCAGTCATGTATGTTAATATTTTTTTTTGTTCTCTTTATATGCTTCTGGTTTAATATATAGAATATTCTAGAATTTTCTACACAAATATGCTCCTTTGTACTGGAATGCTATATTTGGTACACCCGATGGCATGATTTGTTTTGTTTTTAATAATCCATAAAATGGATGCAAAAAAATTGAAACACCTGCAGCTTGAGTGGGGAGACAAACCTTACCGGGAAAGTGGACTTAAAGTGTAATTCGCTGAAAAGGGTTCAAGATACCTAGATAAGACATTTCATATAAATATAACTAAACAATAATACGCAGATTTAGTTAACAATGCATTTCCCCTTTAAAAGCTAGTAGAATTATTGTTTTTATTATGATTAGTAGTAGTAGTAGTAGTGGTAGTGATGGTGGTGTAAATTTGGTCAAGTCTATTGGTTCTACTGTCATTCCTAAATAGAATCATTGAGAAATGTTCAGACCCATGGTGCAGCACACAACAGCAGCACATTACACAGTGCTACATAAAGTGCAAATGTGTGACTGCATGAGTTACAGAATATAAAATGAAAATGAAATAGATGACAGAGAATGTCCAGGTGTGTGGTCTGTATTATTCATTGAGAAATGTATGCATGTGTTGTAAACACATGCCTGGTGCTGCTGATAAGAAATTTTTCATGACAGTCTATGGTCTGTTCTCTATAAACAACAGTGCTTCACTAGCTGTGATAAACATCTCTGACATGGATGTGTCAGGACTGATCTGAGGATAGTAATATTTCCACAAAGAAAAAACAAAAATCAGTTTATGATACCCTTCATCAGTATTATGAATGATGCCATGTGCCACAAACAATTACCAACTAAGGTGATAAGTTAGATTCAATTCAGTATGTAACTTGATTAAACATTTTCTTTAGCATTTGGATATGAAAGTGAAAGCGAAAGTGGACAAGTGGTTTGTAGCATTGCTTTCCCAACATAGCAGAGACTCATTCAAGTTAAAACTTCATCTCTGTAGAAGGTTATGCTTATTTTTACAACAGGATATGCCAGAAACAGATTCCTCCAATCTGACGACTGCTGTCACTGGGGTGACCCTACTTTTGATGGCCAATAAAACGAACGAACCCACCAATGTCAGCAGAGAAGATTCATGGCAAAACTCAACATCACCAGAAGATACTGTGGATCATTCAGCTTCCAACAACAGTGCTGGGTCACCAACAATCACACCTCAGTCTTATCCTTCCACCCCAGCACCAACTCCGGCTGGTAGGAAGAGACATTTCAGTGCGGATAAGCTGAATTAGACAGGCAGTATTTCTAGTGTGTCCAGTATTACCAGATCTAGATTGATGTGATGTAAAATTACATGGTAATTTATATCTTGTTAAACCTGTTTATTTCCACTTTAGTAAAGGAGCTGGTGGTATCTGCTGGTAACAATGTGGAGGTCACTCTGCCGCGCAACGAGGTGGAGCTTAATGCTTTTGTAGTTCCAGCACCACCTCCAGGTAGCGTCTTCTAACTTTTATTTTCTTTTGTTCTGCATCACTTATGCATATTTCTAATATGGCACTATTGTTTTTTAGTGGAAAGATGTGTATTGGTTGATTTGTATGTATTTCTGATTTTAGGTACTACTTATGTTTTTGACTGGCGTTTGAAGACCCACCCTAAAGACTATAGTGGAGAAATGGAAGGGAAACATAGCAAGACACTAAAACTAAGCAAGGTTTGAAACATGTGGTTACTGCTTAATTTACTCTTATTCTCTGAACCAAAAATTTCAAGACAAAGATTATTATTTTCATATTTCATTGTCTCCTCAGTTGACAGTGGGTCTCTATGAGTTTGAGGTAATTGTGGATGGTGATGGTGCGCACGGAGAAGGCAATGTCAACGTTACAGTCAAACCAGGTGACTGGGTTTAGTACATGTTTGCATGGCCAGTGTGACCCTTTTTGCCATGTATAGTACACTCCACTTTAAGCCCTAGTAAACATAATTTCGTGTTTTGACATTTTTGATGGTTTGCATTGTGCTCTTGTTCTCATGTTCCTGTCTCATGTGAAGGTGTTTTTGTTGTGTCTTTCCACAGAGCCAAGAGTAAATAAGCCACCTGTTGCTGTGGTATCACCAAAGTACCAGGAAATCTCTTTGCCAACCAGCTCCACTGTAATCGATGGCAGTCGTGAGTATTAGTTGTTAAATTAAAGTTGGTTTTTACTTTAAATTCTCACAATTTATTTGCTAATTCTTAATCTGTTGCCCTCCTATGTTTAAATACACAAAATATACGTTTTATATTGGTGCAGTCTTTAATACATTAATATGAACTGTAACTTTTTTTTTTTTTTTATCAGACGCATAGGTAGAAAGTTGAAAGTATTTCCCTTCCAACCAACTTCTCATTCATCCATTCCTGCTCCCATTTTCAGGGACGCACCACTCTTGCCAGACTCCCGCACATCTAGTTAATACTCCTCCTTAAAGGTTTGATGAATAGCTAATGAATTAAGACAAATCTGTTGGAGCCAGGAAAATTGAGTATTGAGAACCTTCTGGTCTGATGGTTATCTGTTTAGAACAAAAACATGAATTCTGATGAGATAGTAGTGTGGCACTGGAAAGACCTGAAGGTTCCAGTTGGGTCTCATGTTTACAGTCGTATGCAAAATTTTGCCAACCCTTGATAAATAACATATTTTGGTCATTTTTATGTCATAACTTATGACATAAATATAAAAATATATATATATATATATTTGAGGCACCCTACACAATCAGTATCACCTCCTTCCTTGCAAAAGGCTTCTAGTACTGTAATATTCTTTGGTCGTCTTGCATGAACAGCTCCTTCAAGATCTACCCACACATTTTCAGTGATATTTAAATCAGGGGCTTGTGATGGCCATTCCAAAACTTTCAACTTGCATTTCTTGTGATAGTCCATGGTGGATTTCAGGGTATATTTTGGATCATTGTCCTGTTGTAGAAGCCATCCTCTTTTCAGCTTCAGCTTTTTTACAGATGGGGTGATGTTTGCTTCCAGAATTTGTTGGTATTTAGTAAAATCCATTCCTCCCTCTACCCATGCAATGTATCCTGCGCCACAGACTGCAACACAACCCCAAAGCATGATAGATCCAACCCATGCTTTGTAGTTGGCAAGGTGTTCTTTTCATGAAACGTTGCTCATTTTTTTCTCCAAACATTCCTTTGCTGATTGTGGCCAAAGTGTTATATTTTAACTTCATCAGTCCACAGCACTTGTTTCCAAAACGCATCAGGCTTCTGTAGACGTTCTGTTGTATACTTATAACATTGGATTTTATCATGGGGGCGTAGGTAAGTTTTTTGTTTTTTTTCTTTTTTCTGCTGACTCTTCAACGAAGGTCTGTTGGAATGGTGCCCCACCACTCCTAAGTCTGATAAATGTTCCTGCAGTTTTTTTGCAGTCAGGTTTTGATTTCTTTTTCTGACCAGCATACAAACTGAGAGTTTTCTTGGTCTTCCAGATCTCATCTTCATCTTCAAAGTTCCCCTGAACTGCCCTCTCCTAATTTCATTTCTCACTGTGGAAACTGCATGCTGACAAGGCTTTACTATCTTCTTGTAGCCTTCTTCTGCATTGTGGGCATGCTTAGAGGAGCCCATGGTTGTTTAGTGTCCACAAGTGTGTGCACAAGGTTTTAAGAATCAGTATATTTGTAAAGCTCTGAAATTGGCACCAGCTGACATTTACTAATGACTGCTGTTACCATGCATCAGATCTAACGAGCTGATTAAAGTCTGAAACCTTGTAAAAAGAACTCTTAGGGTACCCACTTTTGCACAGTGCCATAATAATGTTTTTATTTGTTAATTTTGTTCAATTTATGGCATACAAAGTAACTATGCATCAATGTTTGCTGAAAATATTGTGTACTTTTTCCATTTTCCTAGTGTTAACCTCTTTTCAATTATAAAATCACCAAAATGTATCAAGGGGTGGCCAAACTTTTGCATAAGACTATATAGCAATGAGTGCTATTTTCTTGAACCCCCCTTCTTGTATTATTATTCTTATTTCTCTGTTTCTAAGTCGCAGCTATAACAGTATAAGCTGTCATTGCCATAATTTTGCCACTTTAGATATTAGAGACACGATAATTAACCCAACAATTAGGAATTGAGTGTGGGGCTCTCTCAAAGGAAGCAGACGCTTCAGGTTTATATATATTAGGTTTTTTTTTTTTACAGACCATGTTTTCTTTTATTTGTTTCTTTAAATGGGAAATTGGTTGGGGAAAATTAGTTAAACGTGAATGTTGTGATAATTCTGCTATAAAAAATTAATGATTCTCTAAACATATAATAATTAATTAAATAAATAAGCACAAACCTGGATGTATTCTGCCCTTAGATATCCTTAAGCCGTTTCCAGGTATATTTTAAAATAATGTGATTGGATAAAAGAACACATGTTTTAACAAAAAATAGTAAAATCATGTTTTTAAGAGGAATACCTTGATTTACATAATATCTGTTTACCACAGAGAGCACGGATGATGATAAAGTAGTAGCATATCACTGGGAAGAGGTGAAGGGTCCGCTCCGGGAGGAGAAAGTCTCAGCAGATACAGCCATTCTCACACTCACAAGCCTTGTCCCAGGCAACTACACCTTCAGGTAAGCCTCCACTGCAGCACCTGCTTTCCAAGCTCTCATCCCTCATTTTGCATACATTCAGGAAGGAATAAAATAAATTCATTTTTCAGCTAGGATTTTAGTATTCTAATAATTTTGCATATTGTATTCTATGCTTGCTAGCCTCACTGTGACAGACTCAGATGGGGCTCAGAGTTCAACACAAGCCATGCTGTCCGTCAACAAGGCTATGGACTACAGGCCTGTAGCCAACGCTGGACCCAATCAGGTCATCACACTTCCACGCAACTCTATTACTCTATATGGCAACCAGAGCACAGATGATCATGAGCCTCTGGCTTATGAGTGGTCCCTCAGCCCAGAGAGTAAGGGCAAGGTGGTGGAAATGCAGGTAAACACAAATTCCTCTGTTTCTCTTATTGCGTTGTTTGTGATTCATTGTGGTTAAAAAGTATTTGATTAGTTTTTTTTTTTTTTTTTTTTTCAAACTACAGCTCTCAATAATATAAAAACAATATAGTGCTTAGAACTGTCATAATGTTGTGTGCTATGGTTAAACTGTACATGGACCTGAAGAAGCCAGAGAATATTTACCTCGGGTCTATACTGCAGCAGATGGGGACACCCTTCCGGATGCGAGAGCACGGGTCAGCACAGTTTGGCTGAAGTGGCGCCAAGTCACTGGAGTGCTATGTGACTGGAGAATGACAGTACACCTGAAAGCTAAGGTTTACAAGACCGTAGTCTGACCAGTCGCACTCTATATATCTGTTGACTGGCAACAACCAAACATCATCAGACCCTTCACACCATAAAGATGCGAATGCTGCAATGGTCGCTCGGGTTGATTAGGTTGGACCGAGTCATGAACGAAGCTGTAAGGAAGATAATGAAGGTGACCCAGATAACAGAGAAGATGAGGGAAGCCCGGCTCCGATGGTATGGTCATGTGGTTCACAGTGCAGAAGAAACAGTGGCGCACCAAGCAATGCGACTGAACATAGAAGGTCTACGACTGCGTGGACGACTTAAGACGCGATGGCTTGAGAAGCGATGTATATTTTATGTGGCTGCATAGTGTATTTAGATATTTCCTACATCTAATTAATCTGAAACATATACTTTTAACATAGGGAGTGCGGACCCCCACTTTGCAACTCTCCGCTATGCAAGAGGGAGACTACACCTTCCAGCTTACTGTTACAGATTCATCTGGACAGCAGGACACAGCTCAGGTCACTGTCATTGTACAGCCAGGTGAGCACCTCCCAGTGTGCTATCCACCACTTTGTTTTTCTTAAACAATAAAACAATACAGAGAGAGACTTAAGGTAATGCCTGACCCCTTATGCTATTGAATATCTCCTCAGAGAACAACAAGCCTCCTGAAGCAGATGCTGGTCCAGATAAGGAGCTGACGCTTCCTGTTGATCGTACCACCTTGGATGGCAGCAAGAGCAGCGATGACCAGAAAATTGTCACCTACCACTGGGAAAAGACAAAGTATGTAACGTATTGTCAGTGTCCTGTGAAATCTTTGTGCATTTTTCTTTAGGGGTATATATGTTGTATTTGGATTTTTTGCTTAGTTTGCAAATGACAGCTGTATATATGTGAACAGACAGTGTGTTTGATTGACAAGTTGATGAAAGAATGTCAAAGACTGAAAGCAGCGACAAACATCTCAAAACTAGCTTTTCCTCCATGATGCGTAACTAACTAGAGGAAGTCATTTTAGGTATTATTCTGTGAAGGTTAATGGTACAGCAGAAAAGTTGATTTTACAGCATAAAAATCTAAAAAAAGCTGTATGCCCTGTAACACACACAGGCCAAGTTATATGTGATCCATGAGCAAGCTTTATCGCAGGACACATCCATTCCCCAAACCATTTTTTAAAAATAAATTATATGGATTCTATAATTATGATCAAACATTGAACACAGTACTACTTTCACCATCTATTAAAATGCATAAGCACATATAGGGGACATTGTAGCATAATGTTAGTGTTTGTTGTAAACAACTCTACAGGAAAGGATGTGTGCTACTGTCACATCGAGTGGTGAGGTGAGTCAGGGTTCTCTTTTGATGGATTTTATTAACAAACATGAACTCAAAAGAAACACAACACAGAGACACGAAGGCCTAATACACAAAAAGCATACTTAACAGAGGACACACGAGAAATGGGTGGTGTGAAGGTAGTTGTCATGGTTGACCGACAACTGAATACAAAACTCTTGAAACTTGTATACATAACAGACAAGGACAGAAAGCAATCATGTAACATAAACATTTAACAAAAAAAAAAAAACTGGACAGCTGACAGAACTCACACACAAAAACACTATCATTCAAAATAAAAGTCCCATATACGTATAAACCTAAAACAATAGCAACCTGTACCAGCCACTGGCCGGGACCTGACAGCTACGGCAAAATAAAACATGCCTGATACTTTTAATGGCAACTGTTTAATTACAGACCAGAGTGATTGGCTATAATGGGAACATAATGAATTTTGGACCATTCTTTACTGATTCTTTCCGATTTGTTTTCATTTTTAAATGTTAATTTTCACTAGCACCAACCAAACTATCTAAGCTCATGGTACTTTTGGTAACTCTGCTGTAGAAAAAGACACCTAAATCTTGTAAGACATAATGATATAAAATATTCTTAACTATTTATGATGTTTTACTTAAGTGCCTATTGCCCCTCCTTGTGGAGAATATTCTGACTGCTAACCTCGAGAGAGTGGTTTAGTGAGTTATAAGCCAGACCTGTAAGCCTTTTTACATATAAAAATATAAATGTAAATATTTAAACTTGCTTGTTTTTAATAATTTCTTATAAACTCAGTTGAGTTCAGTCAAATATAGGCTACATTATTTCTTGTATACAGTGCTCAGAAGTAGTCCTCCGATGGTCTCTGAATAAAGTTTATGTTGATTGTTTTTTCCAAGCTATAGCCTTGCAAGCATATGCACCAATTCGATAACTTACTACTTGAAACTCCAAATAATACCAATAATTTAATAAAAGTTTAGGTAACGCAGGTACAAGATAAGTTTTCTTTGATGTGTGTGGGTTAATAATTTGCTGAATATTCCTTCTTTTGGAGGACAGCTTGATATTTTTGGTATAACTTTTCAGGTAGTTGCGTAACTGATACAAGGCTTGTTGGCTTTTCTTTTTCAAGTCAGCTTTGTTTTCCGTATGTGATCAGTACAATTTCAACAGTGCCAGTGTTCTTTTAGCAATGCCGTTGACTAACCACTTTCGGTTCCCCAAATAACTTTTCAGTGGATGGTTCTTTAGAGAATCATTCTTGTAAATGAGATGTGTTGGTGTAAATAACCTTTAAAAAGCAGAAAGAACCTACAGGTAATTAAGAGGTTTTAGGACCATATTTTAGAAAGAAGGTTTTTAAAGTCAAGTTCGAGTATTTAAATCTGTATTGCAATACTGGATCTTTAGGGAACCAAAAGATTTTTAAGCGTGTACTTTGAAATTGTTAGTTTATATATTTGCCAAATGTCTTCAGCAATTGCATCAGTAAATACAAAATCTGTCTAACCAAATGCTTACATGTATGGGCAAAGATCATAGTGTTTTCAGAATGTTCAGAGATATCTCAACAGCAAAGTTGCTTTTCCCCCCCTTTTTTTATTTTGTGTGAGTGTGTGTCAATATCCTATCATTTTATAAGCTGGATGGTTAGGTGATTTGTATTGCACTTGATAAATTGATGAGTTGATAAAATGTAATAACTGAAATGATGCAGTTTTCATAGTACATCAGGAAAGAAAAGGTTAAAAATACATGTTGATGGAGATTTCTAAAGACTATTGTTGTGCTTGTGTGTAATTTGACAGGGACAAAATGGTTATTTGTGTGTTTGGGGGTCAGTTGATCCCTGCCATACAATTTAAAGTAATGCTCATAATGCAGTACTGGGCAGACAGTGCTACCAGAATAGTAGCCTGAAGAGTATTATAGCAACTGTTTATATGCATAAAATCTATAGTGTGCAATAAAACTACTGCAACCTTCCTGTTGTGGTACAGTGGCCCAGACGGAGTAAAGATTGAGAATGCAGACAGCGCTATTGCAACAGTGATGGGACTGCAGGTGGGATCGTACACATTCATGCTGACGGTGACTGATGAGAGGGACCTTCATAGTTCTGACACAGTTACAGTGACTGCCCGTGAAGGTGTGTAGCACCCTGCTTCTGTCATTTTGCCTTTCAATTTGGCTGGCAAAGTTCATTAATGTTTATTTACAGGGAAACCCTGCAAATCATGTTACACCCAACTGTAAATTCATTTCCTTTTCCTAAACACCAGAGCTTGACAAGCCTCCTGTGGCCAGAGTGCAGTCCAGCCCTCCAGTCACTTTACCTGTCCGCACTGCAGTCCTAGATGGCTCCCGGTCCTCTGATGATAACGGAGGGATCAGTTACCTCTGGACCCGGGATGGCAGCAGCCCAGCTGCTGGGGTAAGCCAAAGAGTCTGCCAAAAATTATAAACCAGTAGAAGTTACATTGCTAAATATTTTTTGTCCTTAAAGTCTGTTATAGTGCCATGTTTGTTTAAACAGTAGTTTGACTAAAATGAAGCTGAGCAGTCAATAAATCTTTGGTGTATGAAATTTGTTTCTTTGATTTTGCACTGAATCTGCTGACCTAATGTGGCTAACAGGCAATGCAGCGAGTGTACACCAATTACAGTCTTAGAAATTGTATGCCTGAATTATCACACACACTTATATGATTACAGTGTCATACAGTAATACCCCATATGTTATAAATATAAATAAAAGCAAGTATATGACACCAAATGTAATTTGTAATGAACTGAATTTTGGGCTATGCGGAAGATTGCATAACGTTGAATCAATTTACCAAGTTAAAATCATTACATTGTTATGTGGGTTGTGTGATTTGACATGTGTGTACCCTAACTATGCAACTTGAGCATAAATAGTGAATGTTTGTTCTTCATGGTTCATCTTGGGTAGGATGTCCTGAATAGCTCTGACCACCAGGCAGTGCTGTTACTTGGCAACTTGGTGGAAGGGAAGTATAGCTTCACTCTTACTGTGACAGACAGCAAGGGCCAGACTCACTCTGAAAGAGGCACCGCAGAGGTCCGCCCAGGTTAGTGTTCAGTTTTTAAAATTGTTTTTGGGTCTTAAATAGTTGATTTTCTTTAGATATTACAAGATCTTTAAGCCCTTCTCTCTGGGGATAGACGTGTGGGAGCGGGACCTTGTTGAACTCGTGCTAGAGGTGGCCGTTTCTCAGGTGTCCCACCGGCAGAGGGACATGCTGCTGCGACAGGTGGGCGTTCTGCTTGGTGTACTGGACAGTGACATCACCGTACGAGAGATCAGTGCTTTTAATGAGCGCAGGTCAGTTCACAGCCCACTCTGCCAGAAAGGAATAATGTTGAGATTTTTAGCATACCACTAGCATACCAGATTCTGCCTTTAACTAAATTTCTTCTCTACATTCTGTCATATATATCTATGTATGTATTTGTATTTGTTTATGGTTTAGCACCCGTTTAGTATTCCTGGTGTCAGGAGGACCCGGGCAGCCACCCCTCTCTGGCCACAGTGTTGCCACGGGCCTGCGTAACAAACTGCGCAAGCAAAAAAATGACTTCCTCATCTTCAAAGCCCGGAGAGTGGACACAGTCAGTGAGTACTGTTATCTTTTTACAAGCACATCAAATAAACTGTGAAGAGATTTTTTTTTAACCCTAGTGGACAATACACAGCTTTCAAAATCTCTATACTGCTCTCACAACATCACCTTCATCACGTAACTTGTTCAACATCAAGCAGAGTGCTCACTTCACCAGCAATAACAAATCTGACTCTCACAGCATGATCTTCACCTGGGAAATAAATGTGAGAAGTGTTTAACTAATGCCAAAATGATCTTGAGAAATGCGATGAATGCTATTTTTAATCATCTCCAAAAGATGAATAGCCCCGACTCCTTTCCTGACTATACTGCACAGAGGAGAAATATGCTATGAACATTCACTCCAGACCCAGTATTAGCAGCTTTAGTCAGTTTTCATGGATCTTTTCTCCAGCAATACTATTGCAGGACTTGCTGTTCTTTTGATTGCTTGCAGCTTGTTCTCTAAGAGTTTTCTCGCACTCATCAGCTATTGCTCATCGCTGCTTGAGATGCCCACACTACATTATTATGTTTAAACATGCTTGAATACATTAAAGCTTAAAGACTTAGAAAACTGCTCACACTCCATGAGTGGACTTCACGTGTATAGTGATTTGTCACCAAGCTGGTAGGTTTGTTTGTGGTCAGGGCTGAAATAGTTTATTGTGCACTTGGCTTTACTAGCTTATAGTGATTGTGTTCTGTGTCTTCAGTCTGCCAGCTGAACTGTTCCAGTCATGGAGAGTGTGACACCTTTACCCACCGCTGCGTGTGCCACCCTTTCTGGATGGAAAACTTCATCAGGGCTCAGCTGGGGGATGCCGAGAGCAACTGTGGTGAGAAATTAACTTGGATGATAGCAACATTAGTGTCAGAAATGAAGATCCATGCTAAAAATACATTATACAAAAGTTTATAGCCACCCTTTATGAGTGAATTCAGAAATCCAGCATTAGTTCTTTATTTCAGTAAATCTTTGGTGGCTCACATCTTCACAGCAGTGTTCCAATGTACAGTACAATGCAAAAGTATTTTGTTAAAGATTAAAAGCCATTCATACAGTGGCCCTGAAGGGCAAAACACAACAACATTTCAGAAAACACAACGACATTTCAGAAAACACAACGACATTTCAGAAAACACAACGACATTCCAGAAAACACAACGACA
>JBBPCW010000139.1:10969604-10979619 GCA_037974425.1 Phenacogrammus interruptus | reverse complement strand
TTCTGAAATGTCGTTGTGTTTTCTGAAATGTCGTTGTGTTTTCTGAAATGTTGTTGTGTTTTGCCCTTCAGGGCCACCGTACATTCAGCTGAGCAGTAGGTTAAATATATTTCTGTTAAATACATTTCCATTTAAATAAAAACAAATAACATTAAACCTGTAAAACACTGTTTACTGCTTGCTTATATGCATTTATTGTAATGTTAACTTCTGTTTTTGCTGGCAAAGGTCCTGAAAGCTGAAATCATTAGCTTTGAACAATTTGTGTATGTGCTTTTTGCACAGTACTGTAGAGCAGAACAACTTTCCCCTGAAGTAGAGACTGTTGCGGCAGCAGACTCTTAATTTCCCTTGATTTCATAAGAACTGGATGAAAGAAATCTGCAGAATTTGGGGAATGAAGTGTGTATTGTGTTTAATTATGTTTTTATATCTGTGTTTCCCATCTCTTTTAGAATGGAGTGTCTTGTATGTGACAATAGCATCGTTCATGATCGTGGTTGCCATAGCAACTCTGGTTTGGGGGCTCATCTGTTGTTGTAACAGGTAAAGGAGAAGATACTTAAGGGGACAATGCAACATTATCATGTCACAATATACTCCTTTCTGTTTATTGTGACTCCTGCATCAAGATCAGTTCTTTAAACCGTGTTTATTTTGTGAATAAAAGAGACTCATTTTTCACAAGGAAACTGGCCAATAAATGTAGGAAAAGAAAAAATGCAAAAATGTGTGAATAGGACACCAGGTTTATGAGTTATCTTGTACTAATCTGTATGAGAATATTTTACTCACCAAGTACAAGCTTTAAAAGGATCTCACTACAAAAAATATGCAGTACAGGTCTACATATAAAATAAGAATACACAATCTGTATAATGTACAGGTATTTTATGTGTAGATCTGTATTGCATATTTTATTTTTGTATGTTGATGACATAAAAATAACATCCTTTAAAGCTTGTATTTATTTAATAAAATGTCAGCTGTCTACATTTGAAAAGTTGGTAATGTGTTTGTGTTTGCTCTATGTAGACGTAAAGGAAAAGTTAGACGAAAGAGTCGTTATAAAATACTTGAGGGAGATGACCAGGAGATCATGGAATTACACCCACCTAGAGCAGGTAATAATATTTTAAAAACTCTATACACACCTTTAAAAGATCTCTTATAACAGTTGAGTTGAAACTTTGTTTTTTGTCTCATCTAGGCCGGTTAAAGCCTGTCCCTGCTCCCACTTCCTCTGCTCTCATGCACTCAGACTCTGACCTAGACAGTGAAGATGGCCAGGCTGGTGTCCCCTGGACTGACAGAGAGCGGGGGCACCTCCTGCGGCCACAGAACGGGTCCCTGCGCAATGGCCAAGGGCCACACAGAGCCAAAAAACAGAGGGAGGAGCTGCTATAGCAACATGGACCAAACGCATCACTGTATTTCATGTAGACTTGCACTCCACACACTGGCATGTCCTTTAGGAGACTCGTCGGTGGGGGCAACCTTTTAAAACTGATGGCTAGCCTTTTCCATTGCCGGCGCAGACTGAATCTCTGCCCAATCTGAGCCAAAAGACGGGTTTGATTCTGCAACTAAGGCAAATGCTCCTTGACTGCAGCCTTTATTCTGTGAGGAAAGAGAATGTTACATAGAGCCATCCATACCCAGAGTCAGTGAGAATGTATTAGCCGCTTCAGAAGGAGAAAGAGTACATAAAGCAGTGGCAAGCTTTTGAAAAAAAAACACACACACAATGTTAGAGCATGACCAAGTTTCTCTCTGAGAGCGACACCAGTGACATGTTACAAACCAGAGGATAATTGAACCAGTCTGGCTGACACCAAGTCTGTCCAGTCTAAACACTGCCCCGAACACCGTCAGATCTAGACAGCTCTCCAACATTTGTGGCAATAGTGCAGAAAGAGTACTGTTCTCAGTGCTGCACCCATCTCTGCCAAGTTGTGTGACTGCATGTATGATTGTGCTGTGTACGATTTATTTTACTGGAAATAATGCATGCATTATCAGGCTATGTCTGTGTGTGTGTCTGTGTGTGTGTCTGTGTGTGTGTCTGTGTGTGTGTCTGTGTGTGCTGGTTTGTCTGGATGGCCTTTTTGGCAAGGTGTGTGAATCAGACTTAGGTTTATCAACCTCTTTGCTACTTAATTCACCAGCAAACAGTGAAGTCTGCTTTTGCCTAGCTTTGTGACGATTAAGGGGAGAATTTAGTTTTATTTTGTTTTTTGACGACTTGTCTCACACTGGAAAATTCACTGGAAGTAACACTGGACTTCGCCTCTCTTTGGCCCTCGGCTGTGTGTCTAAACCCTGAGCCTGACACTCACTTCAAGACACTGTTTGACCCTTGCTGACCATTTTACGCCCCGTCTGATTTTAGCATTGTTTTAGCTGGTCACTTCATTCTCTTGCACTTTGTGTTACATATAATACCTGTCTGGTCTCACTGGTTGCTGAAACATGCTGATTCTCATTAGTCAGTTTAAGAATGCCTTTGATAAAGGCTTTTGTGATCATCTCTGTTTGATAGACACTACTTTTCCATTGTTCTTCATATTAGTGATGAATGAGCCAATATTAACTAGACTACTTGAATGGAGTGTCCACAAGTCAGGATGTTTAGGGCAAACATTGAATCACTGAGTGAGTCCAAGTACATTAATATGAATGCCTTTCTCACAAATGCATGAATGAGTAATGTAGACCTCTTTTGGGAGCAGAAGGAAGAAAAAAAGGTGGATTTTCCTAATTTGAATATCAATGTTTTTAGTGAAGGATTCCCTATGTCATGTGACTCAATCAGATGAAACTGGTTTATCTTTAAATGAAAATGACGTTTCAAATCTTTAAGTTTGCATTGTCTTTTTTCCTGAGCCTACTTTTCCCAAACATAATGTGAGATGATAATTATGATATGATGGAGAAAATGTCTGATTGCTTTAAAGCTACATAACAGTTAAAATAATGATGTTAGTTGATGTTGGTTCTCAACACGTCCATAGTAAGCATAACCACACTGTCTAGATTACATCATATTGTATCTAGATGTTGGTCTTAATCATCACTGTTCTGTTAGATCTCTTTCAGCTGGCATCTCATCTTCCATTCTCTTATTCACTCTCATTTCTCCTGGCTAGATCCAAACTCATCACACTTTTTGTGCAGTGTTGGTGTCCTGGCCCCAGTATGTAACTTATGCAGCCTCTATGCAAGTCAATAGGGACCTACACCTAGAAACAGCAAGTCTGAACACGCAGACTATATATTTTGTCCGAGGTGTGGAGCAATCTGTGGTGATGACTTGGTTTGGAACATATAATCCAAAACGGAATCACTTGCTCAATGTGTGATGTGAACAAGACATTAGTTCTGTTATCACTATCTTTTTATTCTTTTTTGAGATGAGATGCAGTAAACCATACATTTGACGTCACGTGGGTATCTGTTGTGTGAGCTCGAGTCCACACCCTTGCTGTCACGTTGATGACGTTTTCACACTCACAGGGGACTGCGTTAAAATAAAAGGGCTCCAAATACATCAGTATCTGCCCAACACACATCGCTTTTCATGTACCCACCCTTCGCTTTACCGTGAGGATCTCTCTCTCGCGCGCGCGCGCGCTCTCTCTGTCTCTCTGCCCTTATAAGGAAGCAGAGCGCTCGGCACAGGCAGGGCGGAAGCGGTCACAGACAGGAAGACCTGAGACACGGAACACGGGGACCATAACACACCCACTGCAAGGAAGGAAAAAACAGCTTTCTCGGACTGTAATAACGGTTGACCCGAAGCGCAGGTAAGAAACGCCACTTCAGCGTGTTTGTGTGTTGGTCCTCTCTGTTTAGAAACGACTGTGTGGCTTTGAGGAGAAGAGAAGCGGTGGCCTGGGTCAGACCAGTCGGAGTTTTCCTCCTCCACCCTCACAGCCCGGACTGTCATCCCTCACGGTAAAACGAGGAGTTTTTAGGGCACGGACACAGTCTGAATTCGAAGTAACAGTCCATTTGAAGGGTTTTTAGTTTAAAATTGCGTGTTATGTCTGCAGACAGGACAAGGGGTGCCGTGCAAGGGGACAGGGAACCGTCTTTGCACACTCCAGCTCTGCAGCCCGTCTTGCTTTGTGTTTTATACATGTGTCCCATTGTAAACACCCCGCAGCACCAGCACACAATGTGGAAGGCGTTCTCTGTATTTATCCCATTCACTAAGTAAAACAGTGGGCAGTGTGTGGGGGCAGTACCATGCTCAAGGATACTTCAGTTGTGTCACAGGCATCCCTGAGATTCGAACCCACAACCTTCTTATTGCAGGGGCAACTCCCTAACCACCAGGCCACCAGCTGTCATTATTTTAAATGTTTTAAGTAGAATGGCTTCAGGTTAATTTAGGTGAAATGTGCCTTTTGCCTTCAGTTGCTTTGCTTTATTGTGACTACTGTCCTAAATCCTATTATCGTCTGGTCACAGCTTGCGTGTCTAAAGTGTCTTTGCTTTAGACATCTCCTCTGCAGCCGCAGTGACTGTGAGAGGATGGGATCTGGCCTAATTCTCCCAGTGCTGAAGTAGAAATGACCTGCTTTTGTCCAGTACGCTGTAGACTGCATCCTAGCTCTTCATATGTCTACAGGCATGATTTTACCCTGAGGATATTCATGTTGGGAGCATTCAGCTATACTGCTTGTTCCCCCTAAAACTTTCTGCTGGTTTGCAGCTCTGTCAAAGCTTTATTGCACACAGAGTTTTCCAGGTGTGGCATGGATTTTTGCACTGCGGGTCACAGATTCTTGAGATGACACACAGTGTTAAAGGCAAATGCCTGCCTAAATCAGTATGTGCACATTGCTCTTGAGCTCACACTGCTACATTCATGACTGCACTAGATGTGTAATTGCAGCGTTATCAACAATTTGTGCTAATGTTCAGCCAGTGTTATTGTGACACAGCCGACTTGTAAATAAAGGAAGTGTGGATATCTTGCATTTATGTTGTTCAAAGAGAATCCCTGCTCTAGAAGATTCTCTAAGCTTGTAAGCAGAGCCCATTTGCCTGGACTTATTTGATTATGCAAGTTTGTTTGCTCTGGTTCCCTTTTAAATTGCAAACATATGGAGTGAAGACCATTGTCTGATTGACTTAGTTGCAACTTACTCATTTCAGCCTTTTAAATGTATTTCCCTGAATAAATGTTTTAATAAGCTAAAAAGAGGACAAGTCCTGCAGGCCTGGATGTAGGTGTATATAGAAGAATTGCATAGGACTGATTTTCTGACAGCCAGGTGTGCTTGCACTGATGCAACACTGTGTGATCCATACCACACGTTGTTATGCAGCAATACACTAGTAATCTTCCCTTTAGAGAAACCTGATTATTTGCACAATGGAACTGGTTAATATTATCTCTGTTAATAGTTGCATTAATGTGAGGATGGGTTTCCCCCTTATGGAATAGAAGGTGTTCTAATTAGGAGCAGGTGATTCAGTAGCACAGCTGCGTACCTGTGTTTTTCTGTGTGGAGTCATTCAGGTGGAGGTTATGAGTCAGCCACTGGGATTGGTGGATCAGGTTTCTGTTACATAATCTTGGTCTGTAGGCAGTGTGCACTCAGGGAGACGAAGGACCTTGGGGAAATAAAGGCCCTGCTGCTCGAAAGCTCTTTGCGCAATTGGGTGAGAGGAGACACTTCTAGTTTCTCGGGTGCAGATGAAAGATGTTCATATCCCTTCATGGTGACTCATTGTTTTCTAATGCTGTAGACATTAAGGAAGAGGCTTCGTTTGTAAACCCTAAACTTGGTCATGTGAGGCTGCATACTTTTTCAAGTAGCAAGTTATAATTTATTTCATCTTGGAACTACAGAAGCCCACCTGTTCACTGTTTGAAGAAGTTGATCATGTGGGATGACATGTGGCCTTTTGTTCTTTTTCTTATGCTGTCAGTATTAATGTAGCCTTAATACATTCTTTCGTAGCTGGCAGAAAACCTAGGGATCTCTTGAATCTTTTTACATATTTTTATGTGACGTCTTTATATTTTCCAACAAATAATGGAAAGTAGCATTGGTATTGAAATATGTATCAGTAATGGTAAACTGCCACCAAGTCTTGTTTCCTAAATTAGATTTGCAGATTCAAGTGCTCAGATTTTGAGTTTCAGATGACCAAATCCGATTTGTTTAGTCAGTCTCTAGTCGCATTAGCTATAGTATATTCATGTTAGTAGCTGTAGTAACAACAAAAGCATAAGTATGTTTACTAGGGAGAGGTAGACAAAACTTGCACTTATGAGCTTAAATCCCAATCACCACTATCTGTGTCTGTTGAACACCTTGTCTCCTTGTGTTTTAACTGTGCAGCACCAACTTTCTGGTCTCACTGTGCCCCCAACCTCATCTGGTCGAGGTACCTATGAAGCATGATTGGATTGGTTATGTGTCCAATAATCCAAATTTGATTCATATTTAAAATCACCTCCAAACGTAGCTTGGATCAGATTGAGAGTTTTGTGCCAGTCAAACTGTTCTGCTCAGATCGACAGTACTGAAAATGTTGAGCTGCCTGTCTGAACAAGGCCTTTTTCTCTTTCTCTCTGATAGGCATGGCAGAGCTGGCGAGTCTGGTGCAGCGGTTGGAGGTGGCTGTGGGCCGCCTGGAGGCTGTTTCCGGCCCTGGGGGCGCAGGCAGCTCTGCTGTTGGTTCTGGAGGTATCACTCATCCATTCCAGGACCATTTATTATTGAATAACTGCTCACCAGATTAGTGTTGCTGGAATCCACATGTCCTCTTGCTGCCAAACCCAAGCTGTTTTTAGGTCGCAAAGTCAGCAGTCTTTTTGTTTTTCACAGCTTCCGATCTGCTAACATTTTGCTTTCCTACTGCAGTTGTGTCCGCATACGTTGAGGCCTTCGATGCCTTCATTTCTGGCCCTGTGGCCGAATACATCACCCTGAGCCAGAAGATAGGCGGCGACGTCCTGAAGCATGTATGTTCCACTATCCCAAAAGAGATGCACTCTAACATGTTTCTACATCCTCCTTCTGGATTATTATTATTACTTTCGTTTTCATTTATTTATTAATTTATTTATTTATTTTTGCAGGCTGAGTTAATGAAGCAAGGTTTTTCCTGCCAACGGCAGCTTCTAGTGACAGCCTCCTGCTCCCAGAAGCCTTCTGATGTAAGCAATGGTTGATTTGGTACAATGATTCGCCCCACCTTATGTAGTTGGGCCACTATAGATGTTCTGCAGGGGCTCTTTCAGCTGATTTTATTTAGAGCACTTTTGGGACCAGATATAGGATTAGTATTGCTGTGTTGGGGTTAGTTTTGTGATGATGTTCATGAAAATGTATTTGCATATAATGGAATGAAAACTCATCTGAGGTTCTCTTTCCAAATAGGGTTTTGCAAATTCTGATCCATTTGAGTTTTGTATTACTGGAAAAACTTTAAATTTGTAGTGGCTCTTCTGTTCACGTGTGTAGGCCACCCTGACATCTCTGCTGGCTCCAGTGTCTAAAGTGATTCAGCAGGTGCAGTCCTTCCGGGAGCAGAACCGCTCCTCTCCGCACTTCAACCACCTCTCCGCTGTCAGCGAGAGTGTGCCTGCCCTCGGCTGGGTCGCCATGGTGAGCTTGCCAAGCTTGGAACTGTCAGCTTTGTGTATGTCTGGTTGTCGTGTTTATGGGATGTCATTTATGTAATCTAGCAGGAAGCTGATCGAAACAGACCATCTATTCATTCTGTCTTCTACAGTGAGACAGTGTGATTGCATTTTTTTCCCCCCTTTTCAGGTCTGCCAACAATTACCCAGTGTTTGATCCAAGTGGCCTGAAGCATTTATCTGTTATATATAAACCAAATAGAAATAGTTGAGTGATGGATTCTTTACATTACACTATAATCATGAATATTGATTTCTAATACAGTGTAGAATTTAATTATTTATTTTAAAGCAAGAGATGTACTCTTCATACCTCAAAGCAAGAATTTTGAGAACTTTGTCTTTTTGTTAGGCCCCTAAACCAGGTCCTTATGTCAAAGAGATGCAGGATGCTGCCATGTTCTACACAAATCGTGTGCTCAAGGATTACAAGGAAAAGTAAGCTTAATTATGCATTATAGTCATGCTTCAAAAATGGCTGCTATCTGTTTACAAGGTGGTTTGTGCCTTATTTTGCAGGGATAAGACACATGTGGACTGGGTCAAGGCCTATGTGTCCATCTGGAATGAACTGCAAACCTATATCAAGCAGCATCACACCACTGGACTTCAGTGGAGCAAAAGTGTGAGTTGTAGTGTCTAGTTATACTCATTTTATTCTGCTGCTGGCTTTGTAAATCTCTCTGCTTTCTTGCTATTGTTACTTTGTATGGTCTATTGTTACTTTGTTTGTTTTGCAGGGTCCTGTTGCTTCAGCTTCAGGAGCTCCAAGTGCCCCTTGCGGTGGAGCCGCTCCTCCTCCTCCCCCTGGCCCCCCTCCTCCACCCATGGACTTGAGCCAGTCTGGAGGTGGAGACTCGAGTGCCACCAGCCGCAGTGCTCTCTTTGCTTCTCTCAATAAGGGAGCAGACATTACTAAAGGTACTGTTTTGACAGCTGTTTTTGTTGCTGACTCTATATATATATAAGCTGTTCCCACTTTGTTGTACACTTGAATTTACCAGAAAATTTTGCTTTGTTTAATTGTCATGTTGATTGTTCAAGATAACTTTTAATAAACTTCAGTAAAATTACTAGTTGACTTGACTTTGTTGACAGATAAGCCAAGTGTCATTAATATGTTTAACACTTTCTCTTTCTTTTATACATTCTAAGGGCTGAAACATGTGTCTGATAACCAGAAGACCCACAAAAACCCAGGTTTGAGGAGTCAGGCAGGTCCTGTACACACAGGCCCCAAACCCTTCTCTGCTCCCAAACCAGCTGCGACCGCTGGCCCTGCCCGCACGCTGCCCCCTGTGCTGGAGCTTGATGGCAAAAAATGGAGAGTGGTGAGTAAAAAAAGCTGTTTTTTTTTTTTTTTTTCCAAGGAACTTCAAAGTCACTACTGGAATGTCTAAACCTTTACTCTACTTATGAATCTCTTCTGATTTCATCTTTTGTTTGTTTATTGCAATTAACAGGAGAACCAAGAGGGAGCTCAGGGCCTTGTGATCAGTGACACAGAGCTCAAACAGGTGGTTTATGCCTTCAAGTGCAACAACAGCACTCTGCAAGTAAAGGGAAAAATCAACTCCATTACTGTAGGTAAGAATGAATTACCACCCTCGCTTGGATGTTTTGTCCTAGACTGTGTGCACCACAAAAAGAATATATATATTTGACACTTAAGGTCGTCACTTTGTCTTTAGACAACTGCAAGAAATTGGGCCTCGTGTTTGATGACGTTGTGGGTATTGTTGAAATGATCAACTGCAAGGATGTTAAAGTTCAGGTGCGTATGCTTGCGCATTCTGCTCATTCTTGGCATATCCTTTGGCTGTTAATTGCCATGTATTTAAAATGTTCCTGTGCATGCAGGTTTTGGGCAAGGTACCAACAATCTCCATCAACAAGACTGATGGCTGCCATGTGTACCTGAGTCAGGACTCCCTATCATGTGAGATTGTCAGTGCCAAGAGCTCTGAGATGAATGTGCTGGTTCCTGGCAAAGATGGAGAATTTGTAAGTTACAGTGACAACTGTAAATATGGCGAATGCCTAATAAACAAATGTGCAAATATAGGTGTATGTAAAGGTTTGCTCGCTCCAGTCTTTGTTGATTTGAAAATGGGTACATGTCCTCTTCAGTGAAAAGGCCTCTGCACAATTTAATGCACAATTACTGTTTAGATGATGACAAACATATTACACATTTATGTGTAAAAATTACACATAAAATGGAGCGTGTGCAAACATTATTGCACATATTTATATTTGGCTGTGCAGCGTTAGCGCTGTTGCCTCACAGCGAGAAGGTCCTGGGTTCGAGTCCCAGGTTGGGCGCAGGGTCTTTCTGTGTGGAGT
>JBBPCW010000139.1:10956810-10969504 GCA_037974425.1 Phenacogrammus interruptus | reverse complement strand
TGTGTGTGTGTGTGTGTGTGTGTGTGTGTGTGTGTGTGTGTGTGTGTGTGTGTGTGTGTGTGTGTGTGTATGTCTTAATGAAATCTACTATCTTAATAAATGTTTTAACTACGTGTGCCTATATACGACACTGTCTTAATAAATCTAGATGTATCTTATAATCAGCATATTCATCGCCATAAAAGAAACTATTGTTTTCTCTTGTACAGGGTGGTTCTCATGGTTGGTCAGTGCCTGCTCTGCCCATGCTGCTCTCGGTTCCTCTCTGGGCCATTAACATCACACAGATGTGTTCTAACTGGTCTTACTACACTCTTCTTACCTCACTGCCTACCTACATGGACACAGTGCTGCACTTTGACCTACGCCAGGTTAGAACATTTTGGTCGAGGTGCTATAGTTTGGGTCGATCATCATACAGACCTATTTTATGTAAAGTTCCTGGCTTTAAACTTACTCTGTTAAAGTTGTAAAACATTCACTTTGATCCATTAATGGTTTAACACATTTTCACATTTTCCTCCTATTCAGCCTACAAAGGATCAGCTTTGCACTTTCATAATAAAGTCTAATTTCATTACATTTTCTTTTACTTTTCCAAAATATAACCATATGTGTCACCTTTTTCAAAGATGTTTTAGTTAGATGAAATACTTAAAAATGTAAAGGTGTTCAAGAAAGGCCTCGGACCTCAGAGGGTTAAAGTGTTTCAGAAAAAGCCCAGAGGGCTTTTAGAACACAACACAATATAGGATAGCCAATCAGGTCATTTACATATAGCAATCTTAAGGTCGTTGTAACAGCTTGTTCAGTTTTAAAGGATAAAGAGAGGTTAGAAAATGGTCGTGTTAAACTTGGGTATGTTTTATGTAGATATGTAACATATGGTAAAGTTAGAGGAAAAAATTATCTTTTTGAATGATTAGCTCAAACTCACCAAAAACAAAAACCTTTTAACAGAACCATAGCACTATTAGTGGCACTCTCAATACAGAGTAAGGAATCTTAGAGTTCAGAATCTCTCCAGAGCCTCAGAACAAAATTTTACTGCCTGATTTTCATGTAAAACCTCATCCTGGCATTTCGTGGAGTCTATAGTGCCATACACCCTAATGAGGTTCTTACGGCCTTTGACGAATTAACAGCCCCTAAAGCATCACAGACCACTTGGAGTAACATGCAGTGGGAATAAAGTTCCCACAGAAACAATTTCTAGTCAAACATGTAGTAATGTCTAGCAAACTCCAGGCAGTTATGTGTGCGATTAAGTGGAAAAAATAGGCTTTTTTCTGCCATGCCTTACAGATAACTTTTAATAAAACGTTTGTATAAAAGTGAGATCAGACTCATGATGATCCCAAACTCATGCTTTCTCTCTGTGTGTTCTGTAGAACTCCTTTCTGTCGGCTCTGCCCTACCTGGGAGGCTGGTTTTTCTCTGTTCTCGCAGGTGTGATAGCAGACAACCTCCTGGAGAGGGAGCTGCTGAGCATAACAGCTGTTCGCAAAATTTTCACTGTTGCAGGTCAGCATTTCTTTACAATTGATGTCAGTTTTGTTTGTCACGAGACAGTTTTGTCCTCTTTCTGAATGACTGTTTTGTGTCTGTGCAGGTATGCTGCCACCAGCAGGGCTCCTGGTTGCTGTGGGTTTCTCAGGCTGCAGTGGTGTCCTGGCTGTAACTTTTCTAACTCTGTCCAGCACTATCGGAGGTGCCAGCTCTGCTGGAGTCTTCATGAACCAGATCGATATTGCTCCTAGGTATTGATACTGTCACTGTCATCCTGGGCCTTTCCATTGCATGGAATACATATCGTACCATTGCACCTGCAAAAATAATATTTAAAAACTGTTTAGAATAGCAGTACAAATACATACATTTTACAGTAAATA
The DNA here is from genome assembly GCA_037974425.1 of Phenacogrammus interruptus. Lineage (NCBI taxonomy): Eukaryota > Metazoa > Chordata > Actinopteri > Characiformes > Alestidae > Phenacogrammus > Phenacogrammus interruptus. The sequence goes on along the minus strand of JBBPCW010000139.1, from coordinate 10,967,612 downwards.
GTGCTTTTATATACAGTATATAAATGTGTTCCTTGTGAAAACCTAATATTACCATCAGAAATCTGGATTGATTCGATCAGTCCTTCATTTAATTAAACCACTAGTAGCTGATGGAATTTCACAAATTCAAGCAACTGCAGGAGACATCAAGGAGGAATCTTTTAGATTTTACTTTATACACTACATAGATGAGCTTTTTTGTGTACACAAAATGACATAAAGACTTAAAAGTGCTAATGCAAATAATCGCAATTGCTTTTGTGTTACGTGCTGTCAAAAGAAATGGGAAAGAAAATCAGTGCTACAGCTCACCCCTACTTCCCTTTCTTAATGGTTTCTGAGCCTTTTGCAAGAGAACTGTGCCTATCATGTTTCCTCTTTGTCCTTCTTGTTTCTTTTCCTTAATCATGTAATCAGGTATGCAGGTGTGTTGCTTGGGATCACAAACACTTTCGGGACCATCCCAGGAGTGCTTGCGCCAATCGCAATGGGACATCTTGCCAAAGATGTAAGTTACTGTTGCAGAATACTAACAATAGCTAGTAAGCACCCAGTTTGGTGAAATATTAAAAATAAAAGGTGCTCTCTCTTTTTCACAACAGCACTCTCTGATGGGATGGAGGAAGGTGTTCTGTGTGTCCGCAGGGGTGAGTGCCTTTGGAGCGTTCGTCTACATACTGTTTGGCACCGGAAAGATCCAACGCTGGGCAGTGGCAGAGGATGAGACAGAGAGAGAGCACTAGACATGTGACAATGGGCTCTATTCAGCAGTATTTAGCTGGTGAGCTGAAGTTCCTCAGGATGCTATGTGGGCCTTTCTTCCTATGTGGGCCTTTCTTCCTATGTGGGCCTTTGTGCATTTTATATGTGTTTTTAAAACTATAATGCCACAAATACTTCGATGGTATTGATTTTACACATTGGTTTGAAAGGTGAAACTGTAACATGTGGCATGTTGTGACATGTCAAAAAGGATGGGAACAAAGCACATTTTACACTTTTTTAAAAGCCCAAATTGTTTAATCAAGTTTTTATAATTTTTATACTTTTAATATTTTGTTTATGTTTGAAGAGTATAATGTAAACCAGGATGCAGTTTTTTCATGATGTGATAATGAAGCAATATAAATTGTCTGGGCTTTAATTTATTACACTTCCTTTTACTGGGTAAAAGATTTCACAGATAATGGTACTGCTCAGGTCATAATCTAGGACAAGCAATTAATCCATTAAAATGTCATTGTTCATGTCATGCCATTTTGATGTAACAATGTTGTACAGCAGTGGTCCCCAAACCCCGGGGCGCGGACCGGTACCGGGCTGTGGGTCATGTGGTTCCGGGCTGCACAGAAAAAAAACGTGGATGTTACCTGTGTAATGTTGTCGGCTCGTTGTTATGAAAATGCTGCTAATAAAGCTGTGAGTGCACATTGGATTTACATTTATTATTATATTTTAAAGATACCCCATTATTATATTTTTAAAATATTCCCATTTTTATGCGTATTATTTATTTGTATAATATACGTATATTTATCTGCAACTCCTTAAAGGCCGGGCGTGAAAATAGTTTCTGATATTAAACCGGTCCGTGACCAAATAAAGGTTGGGAACCACTGTTGTACAGGACATTACCTGTTTAGTAATGTGATTGTTTTAGACCTGAGACGAAAATGTGAATGTACACCACAGTTCCAATTGTAACCACTTGAATTTTGTTTTTCGTCGATTGTGGCGTGATATACAGTGATGATGTATCAGGGTTGTTTATATTGAAAACCGATCTAAAAGTCAAGAACAGATTTCATGTATTCATCTCTTTTATCTATTTGTTACTAAGATACATTTACCATTTCCATTTGTTTAACTTCTTACCTCAAAAAGGGATAATATGTGAGCATTTCTGTGCCAGTTTCTACAGCTGTTTCAATCCTGTGTCATATCTCTACTGTGGTTTTACTTGCTTCCAGAGATGTGAGTTACAACTTGTAAGTGTTTCATTTTCATCAGCTTATCAAACTACACAAAAAAATTACATTTTATTAGCATTATGTCATGCTAAATTAAAACTGTCCAGATGACAGTTTACCAGCAGTTTGTTTTAGATAATTAAAACATTTTGAAACACAGAACAAAGGATCATGTGTTTGACACTGTAGTCATGAAGCAACTTTCTTCCATTTCTGTTATACCTTCATTAACCATGTACCATACAACAATTGGTAGCTCAGTTGGTCTCACAATGTGAAAGTGTTAAACTTTCGGTACGTGAAACACAATAAGCCATAATGTTAAAACCACCTGCATGACATTGGGTAGCTCCACTTTGTGCTGTCAGTCAAAAAAGCTCCAACTCATTAAGAGCTCTGGAAGTGTGCTGTTTTATCTGTCACCCCCACATTAGCAGCAAATCCTTAAAGTCCTGTAAGTTGTAGCCTATATTGATCATTCTAGGTTCTCCAGCACATCCCATAGATAGTTGATAGGGTTGAGATCTGGGGAATTTGAAGGCCAACACCTTAATCTTTTTGTCTTGTTCCTCAAGCAATTTCTCAACCCAAGGTTTTCTTGACTTCTTCCCATAGTGCATCGTGGTTCAATCTCTTCCCCAGGTAAATGATCAACACACACCCAATTAATCAAACCTGGCTACCTTCTTCCATTCTTCCATTGTCCAGTTCTTATGATCATATATAAGGGTAATATTTGCTGAAAAAACTGGGAAATTTGATTATTTACTTGCTTGTGTTATATTGTGTGAGGGTCCAATCATTTACTATTTAGTGAGGTTGTGGGCTCTACACAAAATCATGAAAAGAAGACGCAATAAAGTTTCACTGATTACTTTTGGGCACAGGGATGTTGCAGTCGACATGGCACATGTACACAGTACCCTAAGAAGTTACTATTACTGTGGTGGATTTAAGGCAAATGTTTCTTTTGTCAGTAGAACAAGTAACCTTAAATCAATCAAATCGCCAATACACTATATAAATACACAGACTTTAATATGGTGTTATGTTCCCCGTTGCAGCTATAACAGATTCCACTTTTCTTGGAAGGTTTTCCCCACGAGTATTCTGTGGGTGCCCATTCATTCTGTAGAGTATTTATGAGCTCAAGCACTGATGTTAAATCTCCTTTCCAGATCATCCCAAAGATGTTGGATGGGGTTGAGGTAAGGGCTCTGTGCGGACCAGTCAACTTCTTACATACTGAACTCCCCAACCATGTCTTTATGGATCTTGCTTTGTGCACTTGGACACAGTCATGCTGAAATAGAAAAGGACTGTCCTCAAAGTTTGAAGCATGGCATTGTCCAAAATGTTTTTGTACGCTGATGCAATAAGATTGCCATTCACTGAAAATAAATAGCCTAGCCCAAAGACACAGAGCAGTTCCAGCCTGAGACAGCAGAGGGCAGCTGCCTCTGAAAGAACAGTGAAAACAGTACAGCCCGTTTAATCAGAAGATGATCCATTTACTCTTTTGATCCATTCATTCATCAATTTATACTTCACATAGTTTTTAATGCGTTGGTTTGTAAAAGTGCAGTCTGTGTAGTTTTATATGTAATATAGGAGTTTAAAAATCACGCAGCCGTGAACTGCAGCACGGCCCCGCCTCTCGACCTGCATGCGTCACACTATCAGAAGGATCCGGATGTGAATTCAGCAGTAGTGGCTCATGACTTACTATGGTTATTTTTATTTTTAAAAACATTGTGTCCTCTTCATAATTTAACATTGACCTTTAATACACATATAACCATGCTGAAGGGTTTTTTTCTTCTCTTTTTTTCTAATTTTATGTGCTTGACATATTTTCTCTATTTAGCAAGAAAAAAGACCAGATCTGCTTTTCGTTCATTTGAAAAACAATCTTCATTGTGCACATTACAGAGAATAGTATTTACAATGCATGATTCTCAGCCTTTATAGTGTGAAAAAAATGTTTTTTTCTCCATCCAAATTTATTATATAATGTAGCATGGGCCAGACACATAAATAACACCGCTTCTGTATCAAAACTGTTCACAGGGGACACTGGGTCTGATGAAATAATGAGAATGTGAAGGAGAGCAGGAGGGAACTGGACAAGAGAAGTGGTGGTGAAAGTCCAATCCCAAGCTCCTGAGTATTGCCTCGGCCCAATTTACTGCATTATTTTGAAAATAACTGGCCCTTTCAAAGCCTTATGCTTTTTAACTGTAATCAAATGAAACTAATATTCACAAATGCTGTTCATATCCCATTAACCTGAGAAGTTGTATTTGAATTGGTCTGATATAAAACAAACAAACAAAAAAAACACGAAATACTTTGTAATCAATTGTAATAGTTTACAACAAGAGAGTAACACAGACATAGGTGGCCAGAAAACACTGGTGAACTTTTGGAGTACTGTGTCAACTATCAGCTATACAGTATTCCACTTGGTTCAACACTTATGAAACCAAACATGCAGTAATAGAGCTCACTAAATACTTTGCTGTGCTGAGTTTTAACTGTGCTCATGTTTTAATTAGCTTGGCATGCTAATCATGGTGGATCCTATGCATTTCTCCCCTTGCCTCAACTACTCAATCTGGTTAATTAAAATAGTTAAATAGTTTTAAAAATAGTTTAATTTAAATATTAGTTTTACCTTACTTATTTAATGTGACTTGCTATGTTTGTGTTTATGTTTTACACACTTTATACACTATATGTTTTTATCTTTAGTACTTTTTTTCACCCCTAAATGTCAGTGGCTCTATATTTGTATCATTGTTGTGCCGTTTTCAAGTTAATATATAAATAAAAATAGCATACAAACATGGAGAGAAAACAACTAGAGCCAAATAATTTATTGTGCTGGTCTTGATCCTTTTGGCTTTGTTTAACAAGAAACTTTATCTCACTTGTGAAACAAATGGAAAAGGGTACATGTTTTCCACATGAATAGGCCTTATTTGCACTCTCAGGTTCTCAGACGGATCCACCAGGAGTTCACACATGCAAATGAGTGTGACTGCCCTCAAACATCACACCCAAATGCATAGTTAATGTGACTGAATTAGCAAGTGTGAGCAGTGGGTTATGAGATGCTTGGGGTGGGGGAACAGCTGTCTCTGGGCAAAGCTTTGTAATTTCATTTGATCTGATGCATTTGTTGGCTTATGGATATAGTTTATAGCCTTAACTGTAGGCATAAAATCATTTAAGTGTTATCAACTGTTACTGTGGTTGCCTCGAGAGGGTACAGTTTGATCAGATATCACATGGGATTATGACTCAGACATGTAACTGCACAACAAATAGTCATCCACATTTTTAATGTTGACTGCTAACATTAATACGATAACTACCATTGAAATTCATGAAAATAATATTTAGATTGGAAGGACCTCAGGTTTTTCAACATGTTCTGCCTGTTGTATGAGCCATGGGGGGAAAGCCGAGGCCCTTCCTCTCCAACTGCATGACTCAACATTGAAACTTTGCCAGCCTTTGACACACATCCAGTGCCCTGGCACCTCCCCCATACTCAGTCAAATACTCAAAGGCAGAAGCCTAATGTACTCTAAGAATGAAATGTGTAATAATTTGTGTTAGCTATTAGTGTTAGCTAGCATATTGGCTAAAGTTTTTCAGGCTGTAAGTCGTAAAGACAGAAGCCTAGTTTTTAGTTTAGGGCACAAAAAGCTAACAGTGGACAAAGGTTACATGAGCTCTGGTGTCTTCCAACAGCATGGAAGGTGTGGCCTGTTGATTAATAAGTGAGCACAAGCGTGTGAATATGAAGGAACCCAGCAGGCTTCTGTAGACTTGCTCTGGAAAAGAATGAGAGAAATAGAGTGAGCAAAAGAAAGAGCAAGAGAGAGGGAGAAAGTCTGGTTGGAATATGAGCCAGCAAATGCTCTCCACCACTGTGGCAAATTCTTATCAGTGTAAGCCATATGACTCCCTGCCTTTTTCACTTTCTCCTTATCCTGACTCACTGCCCTACATATTATGTGACGTGGTATGCAATGCTGTCTGCTAATAATTTACAGACAGTAAATACATGTAGACAGATTTTTTGCTGTAAATTGTCTCAGCCTGAAATTCATCTTTAGGGATTCAGAATGACCCCCAAGACATCATTTGCATATAGATTAGCTTCCTGTTAACTAAACACTACATGCAACTTAAATCTGGGCTTAATGAAAGAGACTCTGAAAGCCAGTGTAGCACCCCACCTACATGCCTAAAGTTTTTTAGCCGTTTGAGTAGGCCAACTTACAGTAATCCAAAAAGAGGCCCATTCTGCTTACTTGAATTGTTTCTTGAATGTAAAAGCACACCAAGCACACCGTGGCTTAAATGTTCATTGATGAAGTGGTTGTGTGTTGTAGATAATATCTAAAATGTAATGCTTTTATTATTAAAAAAAGAGCTATATGAGCTGTGTGTAAAATAATGCTTTGGGCTGCTCCAAGAAAGGGCTACGGAACAGGTTATGTTTTAGCGTTACTGCTTACTGCCCACTGCTTGCTGTTTTGGTCCCTCTCTCTCTTGCACACATACACACACACGCACACACACACACACATCCATTGTATGTGTAATGTTGATGTATAAACTCCAGAGCACTTTCCTCTTATAACTGAAATGTCAGTTCATGGCAATACAGCTTACTACAAATAATGTGTGTTGGTTTGTGAAATTTCTTCAGCTTGTTTTATGACGAAAATTTGAATTACAGCGTGTGCTGTCTACTGGTTGCCTGATCTGGTTCTTCAGGTTAAGTCCCTCCTTACACTGTATTCAAGTATGTCAATAATGATTCACTGTCCTGACCTGCCTCATCATAGGAGGAGTCGTTTAGAATAACTACTTGATTCTGGACCTGTATCCCATTTGCAGACATATCTTGTTCTGGCAAATCTACAGTTAAAATGGCTCAGACATGCTCTAACTAGAATATGCTTGTGTGTTTAAATTTGAGATACAATCGAAGTTATAGTCCTGTATTTTGCTTCATGTTCTAGACAGTACCAACAAACAGAATCTGATTATTTGTGTCTTGCTCGATTATATTTATCAAATGTTATTTTCTAGTAACTAGTAAGTTTTTACTCTCTTTACTCACAGTGGAATGTGTAGGCCAGTGTGTTCACTGTGTCAATGTCTAGCCCTTCAGTGTACGCATGCGTGTGTGTGTGTGTGTATGTGTCACTAGTGCCAAACACACTACAGCGCTTGACTGAAAGTAGCAGGTGCTGGCCAAGCATCTGTTACCTGAATTGGGGAAAGGAAAAGTGAGTTGATAGGAGGCTCAATAGGATGCCAGCTGCTTGAAATAGGCTCTTTTAACAGTGATGGAGATCCCAAGGGCCTAGGCCTAATGTAGGACCACCAATACATTGTAGCCTGCCAGCAAAAACACAAACTGTGGTGTGCTGAAGACTCCAAATGTACGTAAAATCAGGGACTGATTGGATTAAGTTCCCTGAGCAACTTCAGGTGCCTCAGTGCCCTGTCTGCAGATACAATCTGAATGTGAATAGGTCAGGTACTGGATAGAGATCTGCCAGAGACAATGGTGTTGCATCACCTGCTATCAGTTAAGAATTTGGATGTAAATTTATCTTTTTAAATACAATGCGTGAGGATCAAACCATCTATAAGAAGTTTCGGCACTAAGAAGTAACCAGTCCATTCAATGTCTACAGTTCTTTGTTCTTCAAGCTAGTCTCTAAACTGGTTTGTTAGGCATTCACAGCTGAATGAAATAAACACATTACACACAGTCTCCAATCAAGATTAAATTTTACTCAAAAAGACTTCTTAAAAAGGAACTCCTTAATGAAGTCATTAAGATCAAATTAAAGGACACTCAGATGAAATTCTGTGAGGTATGTGCTGATTTAACCCAGACATTTAATGTCACCAAAAGCTTCCCTGTATAAAATAATTACAAATGCATTTCCTTATATCTGAGGCATTATTTTACTTTAGTGTTGAGTCAGCGTTGACAAGTTTGGCCTAAAACACATTATCTGATGGTTTTGGTACAGAAGTACATGCAGGGCGTTGTAAATGAAAACTGAAGCAGACTTGTTTTCAAATGTACCCCTATTTTGCAATAATTAGCATTACTTATAAAAACTCAAAGAACATGTGTAGGTTCTTTAGTCATGCAGAGGATTTATATACCAAATAGCATGACTATATTTCAAACATCATGACAGTGAGTTCCTATCACAACCACTGTAAAGAAACATTCTCTACAAACACTGTTTAACAAGAAAACACATTAAATGTCTTTCTTCATATCTCAGAAGGGAATTATGTGGAAGATATGAATAAACTGTGGTATTCCTTTGTCACAAACTCTATTAACTAATATGGATTAATAGGGTTGGGTGTCCATAATCTATTATGGTAATGTAAACATGTAAACAGAACAACTATGGTAAAGATACAAGATCAGACTATGTGCTATCAGAAATCACTCATTTGCATTTTCCAACGTCATGTTCAACAGATGAAACGATAAGATGACATACGATAACCCTGTATTAGACCCACAGGACATTTGCATTGTTACAGGATCAAAGAGGACAGAAATAAGTATAATTAACAATTAACAGCAGACCATTAAAAGAAATACAGTAATAATGCACCAGTAAAAAAATCACAGACAGATCCAGACATCGTGTCCTCTGAAAAACAGGATAATATAGTATTACACTAGGCGAGTTTCATCTCTCTTCAGAACGCGATGCTCTGCTCTGAATGTGTTTAATACGGAGGGATGCTGATGTGATTGTTGTGTGTGACAGTTTCCACGGCCTCATCACTGAGTTTTCTTTTACATTTTCTGAACTCCGCCTGACTCAACCGTGATGACGCTAGCTTGACGAGGCGGGGAGTTTTGCTGTGAATTGAGTGTGATTTGCGGCTGGTAGAGGGAGGGGGAGAGGAAGCGGGGGGTTGAGACCCGGACTGGCCGCCTCCCCGCGTATAAATTCCGCAACCAGGGCATTTTTCTTCCTCTTTCTGTTACCTGGCAAAGGGGAGCAGCTGCTGCGGAGAATTCGCAAAACCCTGGTAAGTGGCCTTTCTCTTCCTGCCCTCCTTATGGTACTCTTTGTTTTTCCTATTACCAGCTCTGCTTCTTTTTTTCCCCATTTCCATCAGTTATTACCTTTATAAGCCATTCTTTTTTCTTGTTTTTACAAATTTGGCATGTTAAAACTGCCTGAGATTTTTTTTGCTTTATTGGACGTAGTGCGTATAGTGATGCTCGTTGTAAATGAGGGATTAAGAGTTTAAGCCTTTGTCTCCTCATTTTGAGAGTTTACCCTGTCTGAACAAGGGATGGGAACCGGGAAAAAGAACAAAGGCGTTGGGTCCAGCCAGCGGGCCCCGGCCTGTCTGAAGCCTCTCAAAGGTCCATCCTCCCAACTGCTCAAAATGCCTTTCCGAGCAGATGTCTGGGTTTAGGATGGATTTCTCTCTCTCGCTTTGGCATTTGGTTGTAACTTAATCCTACGCGGCTCTAAAAACACGTGTCGCTTGCGGCGTAGGCCTAGCCGGCGACCTGTTCTATACTTTTACACCCAACTTAAACACGTTATTAAAAGAACTAAATTCACCACGAACTCGAATATAATTACAATGTGAAGTGAACTGACTAACTGACGTCATTTTTGTGTTTTGAAAAACAGAAACTTAAGCAATCATGGGAAAGGAAAAGACCCACATTAACATCGTGGTGATCGGCCACGTCGACTCTGGAAAGTCAACCACCACCGGCCATCTGATCTACAAATGCGGGGGTATCGACAAGAGAACCATCGAGAAGTTCGAGAAGGAGGCCGCCGAGGTGAGCACTTTTATACAAGTTTTTTTTTTTCCGAGACTCGTAAGCTTAAGTTGGTGGTTGGCTTGAGCCAAGATGGCGCCCGCAGCACGCGTTCCGAGGCTGAGCCGGCTGGGTGTGGGAGGGGGCGGGGCTTGCGCAGACGCACAGACTCCCAGACTCCTTCTCCCGAGTCAGCACTGTGGGCCTATAGCTGCTTAAACCACCATAATGGTTTTAACGAGCTTGAAACTTGAAGTCCTTTTTTTTCTATTATGCTTGTGTTCCGTTTTTCCTCCCCATCTATGCGGTTCATTGTCTTTGTCCCATAATCTCGGGTGTTGTCCGTGTGGACCTGTAGCCTCTTGCATGTCATTTTAATAATTTGGACGTAAAGGTTATTGTGCTTCAGTTATGCTTGTATTCCTTCGTATCTTTTTGACCCTGATAATGGGACTACTTTTTTTTGTCCCAAGGACTCCTATGTCAGCTATGCGGGCCTTTAGCTTTTTACATGAGTCCCTTGCCACCACAAGTTATATTAATGAGCTTTAAACTTCAAATCAAATTTCTTAGTCTTTGTCCTTAGTCCCTGCCCCCCCACATCATTTTGATTGTCAATTTTTTTCCCCTGCCCTGAGAGCAGAATTGAAGTAACAAATTCATTGTAACATTAAAGCTTTTTTCTACCAATTTGTCAGCCTTCACTTGTTCAATGTGTAAAGGTTACTTTCTGAGATTGTTTACCTCCCACTCATTAGTGTAACTAATTTTGGTTCCGTTCCATGATTTCAGATGGGCAAGGGCTCCTTCAAGTATGCATGGGTGCTGGACAAACTGAAGGCTGAGCGTGAGCGTGGTATCACCATTGACATTGCCCTCTGGAAGTTTGAAACCAGCAAGTACTACATCACCATCATTGATGCCCCTGGACACAGAGACTTCATCAAGAACATGATCACTGGTAC
>JBBPCW010000139.1:10884617-10909081 GCA_037974425.1 Phenacogrammus interruptus | reverse complement strand
ACACACACACACACACACACACACACACACACACACACACACACACACACACACACACACACACACAAATACAGAGAGGAATGATCAGTCAGTCGTTGGGAACCCTACACCTTTACTCAACTGTATTTATTTTCAGTCTGTGGACCTTGTTTCCCTGAACTTGGCCCTGAGTGAAAGAGGATCAAAAATAGTAATTTTAATAGATTTTAATAAATGTTATATGGACATTTTTAATAAAATCAACATTTTGCCCTCATGTTTCAGCATGTTGTGGATTTTTTTTTGTTCACTTGTGGTCCAAATTTTTTATATCAGAAAGTAAATTCTAGTAAACAAATAAACATATGTAACAATGATATGTATTTATTTTGAAACTACTAATAATTCATTTCAGCATATTTGGTAACGGTAATTATAGATGAAACTGGATGTTCCTGTTGATAACTAATGTAAAATGCAAATTCGGTTATTACATGTTTACATCTAAAGGGTGTAAAATCTTACACCGTAACTATTTGGCTTTCACTAGTAAGAAGCCAACTCAGATCTGTTGAAGCTGAATAAACCTTAAAACAATATGGCATTTTAACAGTATAAGTAGTCTGTACTGAAATTCAGCACTTATGTTTTTTTAAAAGAATTGCAAAAGGTAACATTTTGAATTAAACAATGTAACGTTCACTGCTATTAAATTAATTCTCAAAACAGAATCTATTTTACAAATATGGCTATTATACTGCACTGAAAACGTGTACAGGCACCGTGCATTCTGCCTAACTGCTGAGTAAACTCAGTAGGTGGCGCTAGTCTCAAACAGATCAGTATTTGGGGTTTTGGGGCACTGTTTAGGTACAGGGCACATTTATTGTTTCATTTGTAGTGAACTACATTTGTAGAGGACTACATAGGGAGCAAGGAGGCATTTGAGTTCCGCCCGTATTGTGAAACCCTACGCGTGATTGGTAACACCGGGTTCGCTCTCTGTCCAATCAGATCGCTGGATTGGTAACACCGGGTTCGCTCTCTGTCCAATCAGATCGCTGGACTGGTAGTAGTGTTGCTTTCTTCTAGGGGTGTCATTTCTGAGTTTTGCTGGCTGTGTTTAAACTCTACGTATTGTCAACAGTGTCAGAGAGTGGTTAAAGTACAACTGCAGGAGGTTGTAAAACCTAGATTTTTGTCTTAATTCTGGCTCGTAAAGACCACGTGCTATGTCTGGGCACGGGCATGGGCATGGACACGGCGGTGGGCACGGTTGTTGCGAAGACGATCATGAGCCCGCAGAGAGGGGCCTGGAGTACGGACTGTACAGACGCATCGATCTGGAGAAACTGCAGTGTCTGAACGAAAGCAGAGACGGCGACGGCAAAGTCGTATTCAAACCCTGGGATCAACGCACAGACCGGGAAAAGGTACCTGGTTTCTTTCCTTAAAATGCGTTAAAATGGTCCACTGAGGTGGGCTCCAGCTCCAGCCCCACTTGTATTCACCACTGCAGTGATCGCGCATATTCACTGTCAAGCGTCGGAGGATGAACCAAAGCTGATATTGTGCCTGAACGTACTTTACAAGTCCAAAGTATCCAGACACCCCATCTGATAAGTGGTGAATTCAGCTGCATTATGGTGCACCTATTGCTGAAACCGACTTTAAATACATTATATGAGCAAATGTATTGCTTCCACATTTGTGGTCCCGGTGTTTGCTGAAGGCCCTTTTCTACCCCAGCATGACTGTGCCCCAGTGCACAAAGCAAGGTCCATAAAGACATGGCTGGATGAGTTCGGTGCGGAATGACATGACTGGCCCGTACAGAGCCCTGACCTCAACCCCATCCAACACCTTTGGAATGAACTGGAATGGAGATTGTGAGCCAGGCCTTCTCATCCCACACCAGTGCCTGGTCTCATAAATCCTTAACAGAATGAATAAGCACAAAACTTTCCACAGAAACACCCCAATATCACGTGGAAAGACTGCCAAGAAGAGTTGTCACAGGGAGGGACCAATTTCATATTAAAGCCTGTAAGTGAAAGTGACCATTCTGTCATGGATGACCACACATTGTGAACAGCAGAAACACAGCACCCAGGGAGCAGTGTGTGAGGTTGGTTGGTGCTTAGCAGTCTTGGGAATCGAACACATGACTTCCCGATCACAGGGCGAACATCCTAACCACTATGCAAAGCCAAGCACTTAGTACAGGCTAAAGCTCCTTGGACTGGTGTGATGGAGCACAGTAGGCTAAACTGGAATGCTGTTTGTGATCCAGAGCGGATCATCCATCATCAGAACCTGACCTCACGAATGCTCCTCTAGCTGAATGCATTCAGATCCTAACAGCAATGTTCGAACACCTAGCATGAACAAATTCCTGGTTAATATCCTGGATGAGAAAGTCTCTGCAGACCTTTGTACATAGTGTAGTTAGTGCAATAGCTGAATTCATTGTACTTGCTGTAGTCCAACATGTTCTTTTTCTTTTTCCAGTTTGTGGAGAGTGATGCAGATGAGGAGCTTCTGTTCAATATCCCGTGAGAAAGCAACCCTCTTCTTTCCCTTTCTCTTTTTCTCTTTCTCTTTCACATGTACTCCACTTAAATGTCCATTTTCACTATACACAGACAGTCATCTATCTTTTTCCTCACTTTGCATTTCTTGTTTCTTGGTTGCTTTGGCAGGTTCACTGGAAGTGTGAAGCTAAAGGGCATTATAATTTCTGGAGAGGACGATGAATCCCATCCCGCTGAAATGAGGCTGTAAGCAAGCTTTTAATGGAATGACCTGCCTAAAATGACTAGATGTAGCATTAGTATGCATTGTGCGATCTCTCCCTGTGCAGATTCAAGAACATACCACAGATGTCTTTTGATGATACAAGCAGAGAGCCAGAACAAGCATTTCGTCTCAACAGGGATGCACTAGCTGAACTTGAGTATCCAACTAAGTAAGTGTTCTGAATCTTGGGCAAGTAAATCTTGGCCACCTATGCAAGTTGTTTAAAGCAATTTTCTCAGTATGTGATTAACATTAGCATAAATGCAAACAAACAAGAAAGCAGTATAAAGTATCAAGAGAGTTTTCGTTGGTAAAAAAGTAGTCCATATTTTGTGAGCTGGTAAGGAGAGCTCAGGTTTAATTCCATATTTCTCCTTGAATCCTCCAGCTGTTTCTTGGATTTGTGAGATTCTATTAACAACTTCTGGTTTAATTTAGTGAATGACTGATTGAGTCAAACCAGGTTTCTGATAGAAATTACCTGTAACACCCAAATACAGTAATCCCCCAGTTTTATGTGGCTCAGGAGCCAGTCACACGCGGATATTTTTTGAGAACCAAACTCATTAATTTACGCGGAAATCCCCACAATAACGTGGAAATTGCAAATATCCTCTGGTTTTTTTTGTTTGTTTTTTTTTTGCTTTTTTTGTGGCAATAAATATATTTTTTCTGGATGTTTTCACACAAGGGGACCTGTTCACCTTAACACAGTGTCCCAATACTTTTGTCCCACGACCTTCTGAGTTGCATATTTCGGGCGGGGAAAGCACTAGGGCACTTCAAACTCCACAGTTTGGTAGGTCTGCAGGCGACCTTTCCAACGAACCCTCATTTGTATTTTCAGCCTGAGTAGATCAGGTTTTATTCCACGAAAAACGTGAGCCGGAGTGCATTCAGACGCATGTCTGTTTTTAAATGCGATCTGGGTGTAAACTTTTGTCTCACAACCTGCCGAGTTGCATATCTCAGTGGGGAATTTAAATTCAAATATGGGTTTACCTTTACATTTTCTTTATGGGTAATGCATCAAACTGAGCTTAAAATGAAATTTAAAGTGTTCTGGGAGCAGATATTTAGGGTTTACATTATAAAAATAGGCATTTTTAGGCATTTCTTTATCAAAACACAACAGTGCGGTTTTTCACTATACGCAGGTGTTCTTGGAACATAACTCACACGAAAGGCAGGGCATTATTGTATATTCTACATAAGGTCATTTACTGTATAATGTTATTTATATTCATTTAGTTTTATTTTGTATATTTAGGAATGTTAATGTGAGCCACTTTTCATCTAAACCGCAGAAGTTGTAGTCCTTTACCTTTGTTTTCTTTTGTTTTTTTCTGTATAGGATTGCCCGCTTTTCCAATGTAAATCACTTGTCCATTCATATTTCTCGAAACTTTGGAGGCGAATCCACTCGTGTCTACTATATTGGGTTACGTGGAGAGTACTCTGAGGTGAGGACAGGGAGGGATGGATGATTATGATGTATTTTATTATTATTTTACTTATTTTTGAAATCTTAATCCTAAACTCTAAAATGAGGCAGTTTTAAATTAAGCACCTTACTTAAGAAGCACATCTGACAGCAGGCTATCATTCTACTGTACCAGCCCACAGGTAGAAATAGAAACATATGTCTTTCAGACTAGATTTGTTATAGGAGTGGATTGTACTAATTATTATTCTTTTTCTGATATTGACCTGATCCTGATTACCACTGAAGCCGTTGTACCATCTTTAGCAGAGACATGATTTAACCATAGGAAACTTGAGTAAAGTTTTCAACTAATCATCCAATGTTCAGTTGTATGATACTGTGGCCTAACACATTAAATATATTGATAACTTTTCTGTTAACACTTTATTTGTATAGCCAACTGTAGAGGCACACCTTGTCTTTAACTAACATTTGGCTTCATATTTATTAAAGTCGACTGAATTAGTTGAATATAAATTACTTCAATAAATCTAAACCCAAAAATAACACTAACCAAAACCCCAAGTTTAAGTTTAATCCTAACCATCATACTGTTGATGATGATAAAAGCAGCTGAAATTAATATAAATAGGACTAAACCCACTTTCATTATGGTTTCTGTACAGTTTTGGAGAGGCAAACTGAGCAGCAGCCATACCATTTCGTATTTATTATTGTAAAGTATACAGGTCAGATATTAAACTGAATGTAAAAATGATACACTGGTGGCAGCAGGAATAAGCCTTTGTTAAAAAAAACGTTATCCATTAATCTGTTTAAAAATTTTTTTGCTGTCTTTGTTTCTCTTGCAGGCTCACAGGCATGAGGTGACGATCTGTAACTATGAGGCAGCAGCAAATCCAGCGGATCACAAAGTGGAAACGATCACTCCACAGACACACTTCATATCGTGACCCCAGATGTGAGCGTGAGGTGTCTATAAGAAATGGATGATTTTTGGTAGCACTGAAGTATATCAACTCGGAGAGGGAAATATGTAATAAGACATATTTGAAAAGGAATACAGATATATTTGTTCAAGTAATTATTTTTGTGTGCCAATAAATATTCACAGAGAAACACATGTATGCCCTCCTTGAGTAATCTTGAAAGCAGTTCCTTTAAATAAGGGTGAAAAAGTGGCATCAACAATTAACATTTTAAAAATTGTCAGGGTGTCAGTTAAATTATCGGCGAAGAAGTATGATGATGATGAAATACTTTATTGATCCCAAGGGGATATTTGTGCTTGCAGTAGACAAGACGAAACTAAACAGAAACCATTACATTTACATAATTTATCCAAAGCGACTTCCATTCCCTAACTACAGGGGACAGTCTCCCTGGAGCAACTTGGGGTTAAGGGTCTTGCTCAGGGACCCAGTGGTGGTGTGCTGAAGGTAGGATTCGAACCCATGACCTCTTGGTCTAGAGCAGGGGTGGGCAAACCTGTCCAGAAAGGGCCGCTGTGGGTGCAGGTTTTCTTTCCAACCAAGAAGAAGCCACATCTGAGTAACTGAAAACCAAGACCAACTGATTACAGAGGTGGAATCAGGTGTGAATCCTGCTTGGTTGGAATGAAAACCTGCACCCACAGCGGCCCTTTCTGGACAGGTTTGCCCACCCCTGGTCTAGAGGCAAGTATCCTACCCACTACGCCACCACCACCCCTCATGATTGTAAGAACTGGAGAAAAAGAAAAATGTAAACAAATAAGTATAAATAAAACATACAGATTTACAGAAAACATGGATGGTGCAAAAAGTGCAAAGTAGTGATGATCCGAATGACAGAGTGTGGGACAGGATAAATGGTGATGGAGTGGAGTCACACCAAGTTGTCATTCATAACCCTCCAATGAATGACAACTGGGCATGACTGTCACTCCAGTAACCCTTATTGGAGATAATAAATAACTAAGAAAGAAGCAAATGTGGCGGCTGTTTGTACCTTCAACCTAACGCGTATATAACTATTGGGACGCCTGACCATTACACCAACAGGGACTTTAACGACATTGAAGTCCCCCCTTTACAGCTATTACCGCTTCCATTCTTCCTGGAAAACTGAGGTCAGGCACTGATGTTGGACGAGAAGGTCTGGCTTACAATCTCTGTTCCAGTTCAACCCAATGGTGTTGAATGGGGTTAAGGTGAGGGCTCTGTGTGGGCCAGTCAATTTCTTCCACACTAAACATATCTAAACGTCTTCATGGATCTTGCTTTGTGTACTGAGGCATAGTCATGCTGGAATAGAAAAGGGCCTTCCCCAAATTTTGTACACAAAGATGAAATAGTGATGGCGTTGTTCAAAATGTGTTGGTATGCATTAAGATTGCACTTCACTGGAAGTAAATCCCTGGAAAACAGGTTTGTCCCAATAATTTTGTCCACAATACTTTTTGGAGAGCGGGCGTGTGTGCTTGACGATGACGTCTCGCGCGTCACCACTCGCCTCTCCCCGGCAGAGAGCAGCGGAAGTTCCGTTGTGAGCTGCGAGAGCGAGCGGTGAGTGTGGGGGCTTCCGTCGGTGGGGTCGTCGTTTGTAATCCCAGTTTTCTCCCTCAAAATGCAAAAAATGATCACCTTTGTGGCGCCGTGTTAGAGACGAATTTGAAAAGGGGTCCTGGTGGTAGCGCTGGGCCCGAGTGGGCTAATGCAGCAGTGGAGAGGGGAGAGGGGGACTTAGCCAGACAATACCGCCAAACGACGCTCCGGGCCGGTGGCTGAGTTGCGCTGGCTGTGGGGGCACATGGAGGGGGCCGGGCGGAGCGAGATTAAGCCAGTCGAGAGGATGAACGAGTTGAAACAATCTCCTCGGGTTTGCTTATGTATCATCATGAATTCCACTAGCCGGCTAAACTGAGCTAAGCTGCTCTGCTCCCTCCCCTCTCTCTCTCTGAGTATCTCTCCCTCCCTCTGTATCTTTCTCTCTATTGTTTTTCCTTGTCCGCCCCACTCCCTCCTCTCAGTCTGAATGCCAAATAAAAAGTAGGCTCCAGAGCACACGAGAGAGGTTGTCAGCTCGATACAAGACCGCTTTTCACCTGAAAGCTCCGGTGAGAAACAGTAGCCTAAATGTAGCTCTAGTTGAGTTGCCATACTGTAGCAGTGGCGCATGCTCTCAACACAGCTCGCACCAACAGGCTGAAAGGGAGACACGCTGTTCTGCTAAAGATTATGCAGCCATTGACTGACTCGTGGCCCTGGTCATGGTCGCTTGCCATTGTTTTTCCTGTTTTTTGTCCTTGTGTACGGTTTAGTTGTCTTTCTTTAGCTTTCACGCGTGAAAGAAAACAGTTACCCGCACTGGGCTCAATGGGGCAGGTGCTTTGATGAAGGGCTCTGTTTTTGCCTCTTATATTGCAGGCTTTAGAGTACTAAAGCGAGGAATTGTTGCAGGACAGCCTGTGTCCTGTAGAGAGTAATGGGAGTCAGGTGAGAGCTCATGATGTCACTAAAGCCTCTCACAGACGTGTTTGTGCTGCTGCCTTTATTTCAGTGCCGTCGGGAGGGACTGTGTCTTTGCCTCATCTGTGTTGTCCCGAGTAAAAGGAAATTGAACACTCGTGATTCCCGTTTAATGTAACTTAATGTCTTTAAAACGGGGAAGTTGCCTGGTCTTACTGACACGATTACTTACTCCACTCCCAATTTCATCACAAACAAAAGTGGCTTTCACTTCTTATTGATTAAGAGAGTCCTTACCCAGAAATAGATAAGCTCTGCTGCTTTAAACTACCCACACCAGTCTGTTTATTACCTCAAGTTGATTTCCTGCATGGCTTTACATCCAGTATAGACCATCTTTTGCTTATGGAGCAGAATTTTAACTGGCCTAAATGAGTCACCTTCCAGGTTTACAGATTAACAGTTTTCCCTCAGCTTTTATCTATTTGTGCCATGCTAAACGATTATGATCACACTATTATTTAGGAAGCTGTCCTAATAGACTTTGTTAATGAGTTCCAGAACTGCTGAGTGAGCGGAACTGCAGTTCTTTCAAAAGGATGTCACTTATGATCATGTTACTGCCTGGGTTGTAACTTCTTTTTTTGTTTTTGTTTCAAAGCATCCCCTTACAGTGTATGTGTGGCAACAACATGTCTGTGCCGCTGCTCGCCGAGGCTGTGACGGTGTCCGGAACGGAGAAAGAGACTGCTGCGGTGAGAGACAGAAAGAAAAAACACCCACACAGTACCTTGTGATGCTGTAATGTATTTTCCTCTCACAATGCCTGTTAAAGTATATCAAGACTGTAATTTTCTGTGTAGGACCGGGAATTTTATTCTGTTACACACCGAAACCAATGTGGGTGTGTAAAAGGCATTGAGACAAGGCAACGTGACAAGAAAAAGACAAAAGTTTACACCATTACTGAATGTCCATTTTTACAGTTTGTTCTGTTTTTCCTCTACAGGTCATCTTCCTCCATGGTCTGGGTGATACAGGGTGAGTTCTGCATTTTACATGTTGGTGTATAATGGTGGTTTTAGGTATACAGACTGATTATAATGTAATCATTAATAATGGCTAGTTGGGCTGGGTATTGAAATAGTGCTTTTAGTGTACAAGCAAGTTGCTTCAAAGTTTTAATGCCTGTGTAGTCCATCTTGGTAGCATCAGTGAACCAATAAGCAAATGTGATCCAATATCTAAAATGAGTTGCTGATAAGCATGTTATTAATGTCAGCAGTGTGTTGAAATACAAACAGCAGCAGTGTCTCGGAACGCGCCTAACAAGGAGCATTTAAACTGGACATTGCTTGGTACCAAATTGCGACTGCAGCTTTTGAATGACTGAAAAGCTTAAAAACATTTTGAGGACCACCCAGCCCAGGTTTTATATTACTAAAATATAATTATTCATGTGTGGATGTGTAATTATGTATCTACATGCTACTGTGATCCTTGTCTCCAGTAGCTAGTAGAAATTTTTACACTTAAGTTAAATGTAGTTCTTATTTTCAAATGATTTTTGTCTGTTTAAGCTTGAGTGTTTGCTTGAGCGGAATGGTCATTTTCTTCTTTTCCTGTTACCTATTATTTTTGAACTTTGTAATGTTTGTAATT
This sequence comes from Phenacogrammus interruptus, assembly GCA_037974425.1. NCBI lineage: Eukaryota > Metazoa > Chordata > Actinopteri > Characiformes > Alestidae > Phenacogrammus > Phenacogrammus interruptus. The sequence continues at coordinate 10,899,745 of JBBPCW010000139.1, read as the reverse complement.
TTGTTTAGGATCAATCTTTAAGTTGTTGCACATTCTAAAAATTGTTAATTTGTATTTCCTGTCCCACTCTCTAATACTTTCAATTGTTTCTTTGTTCAGACATGGCTGGGCTGATGCTATGACATCTATTAGGCTGCCATATGTCAAGTACATCTGCCCACATGCGTAAGTATTTGAACTCATAACTGCAGTGAGACCCAGAACAACCTTTATCAAGTTTATAAGTGTAAAACTTTGAAACATCAAAGTTTTAAAGAACCATGTTCATTAGAAATTCCAGAAGAACTTTTTTAAGGATGCGTAGAACCACCCAAGTCATGGTTCTACAAACCTTGGCTTTACTTGAGAATACTTGAAGAACCATATTTTTATGTGCATATTACAGTATTTTGACGGCTGTTTTGAAGATTTGAAGACTGTATTTTAACATATATTCAAACGTAATGTAGTTGGGTAATTTTAAATACATAATACATAATGCATATATAAATAGTTAAATACATCAATAAATAAAAGTGTTTATTTATTTATGTGAGTAGCTGTTTTGTTGTATAATTGATTTGTTTTTTTGTGCCTTTAGGCCTAGAATTCCTGTAACACTCAATATGAAGATGACCATGCCCTCATGGTAAGATATCCTCAGTTAGAAAGGGAACATTATGTTTGTAGAAAAAATTATTTCAGCCTGTTTTTCTTTGTGAGCAGTAAATGTTTTCTTTTCCAGGTTTGACCTGATGGGCCTGAGCCCTGAATCACCTGAGGATGAGGCAGGAATTAAGAGAGCAGCAGAGAACAGTAAGAAAAAGCTGAAAAAACTTATGCATTCTGGGCCAGTTTTATAAGATCACAGTCAGAAATCTAAGTTTGGTACTTCAGCAAATCATGCTGTAGCACTGCACTAAAGCAAAGATGTGTCAAGTAGGCTACTAAGATAAGTTAATTGCTATCTTTAATCTAGTGGTTATCAACCATACTCCTGGAGATCTGACTTCCTGCAGAATTTAGCTCCAAATTTAAGGCAACCCCAGCTTTAAACAATCAAATTGCTGCTTTCAGAATTATTCAGTTGGGTGTCTTAGAGTTGGATTGGACATGAAATTTACAGGTAGGCGGTTGTCCAGGTGGAGGGTTAGTGACCATTGCTTTAAACAATCCTGGTCTTGCTGTCTAGCTTGAGCATTTGTGACATTATCAGCACTTATTAATTTTGATTATTCCATGATGCAATATTCTGTCTAAGGACTTACATTTCACCTCTTTTACAGTCAAGGCCCTCATTGATCATGAAACAAAAAATGGGATTCCGGCTAATCGTGTCCTTCTTGGCGGATTCTCTCAGGTGAGAAAACATTGCCTATCCCAGTACTTTCGTATTAACAATTTCTGGGTAAAATGTTATGTTCTATATCTCCTTATGATTGTGACTCCTCTGTATCTCATGTCCAGGGTGGAGCTCTCTCACTCTACACTGCTCTGACCAGTCAGCAGCAACTAGCAGGTGTGGTGGCTCTAAGCTGTTGGTTACCGCTTCACAAGACCTTCCCACAGGTGTGACCTTTGTGTGTCTGTGTCTGTGTACGTACATGCGCGTGAGTGTACATCCCTTAATCTTGTGAGCTTTAGCTTGTCTAAACATATGAATCTGATCAGATTAAAAACAAACGGTCAGGAATAACAAATCTGCCTAAATCTGCCAGCCTCCTAATGCTTCATTTACACAGGCAGTCAAAACTGCATATGCTGTGTCTGTCTGATCTCATTGAAGTCTAAGCAGCAATTTGACCAGATCTTTAATTTTGAGCTATTTTTTGTGCACACATGTGCGTTCACATCAATGTTGGTTCTAAGTTCATGATAAGATAACGGTAGGGTAATCTGCCTTTTGTAATCAGCAGCCATGAGCATCAGAGCATGGTGCAGCACAACATGACACGCCATTTTTGATGGCATATCACATCACACTGATCTGCTTTAACAAAAATGCTGCGGTTAAGCCAGTCACCTTTTGTCAAAATACAGTTAAACTAGCCCAAAATGGGTGAGGAGAAACAAACCCATGAGGTGAATAACAGGGAGCTGTATGATCCTTTTCATTTTTGTAGAAATACTGAACAAAGTAACAGTTTACAGAGAAATTGCTAGAAGTCCTTAAAAAGCTTTGTATATCTCACATATACCTTACTAGTATTGCAGTTTAATGCCAAGTGTCAAATCAATCAATCAATCAAATTTATTTGTCACATACACATACAAATAGCTAATATATCCTTCTTGTAATCTACTATTACACTGAAGACACGCTACCATTTAGTAGTTGAAGCTATTGACTGATGAACTGTAGATTTGTTATGTGCCATGTAGACTTATTGTTTCCAGTATAGACATCCCAAAAGCTTTGTGCTGTGATACCATTTAAATGTTTGCTTGCTGTTAGAACAAGGTGCTAATGAATTCCATCTGACGCATCGTGTCATTGCTCCACTAGGCAGCCAGTGGCAGTGCGAACAAGGATATATCCATTCTGCAATGTCATGGAGAGATGGATCCCATGATCCCAGTGCAGTTTGGGGCTATGACAGCAGAGAAGCTTAAGACTATAGTGAACCCACAAAAGGTCACTTTCCGCACCTACCCAGGGCTCATGCACAGCTCCTGTCCTCAGGTGAGTCTCTTCCAGTCCTAAAAATGATTATTTAAAAAAAATTATGCACTTAATATATTTTGTTTTGAGGGGTTAGATATGTTACTTTTCTCCAGTGTTTAAATGTTCAGTACTCAGGCCTTAACATATAAAAATATAATACATGTAGTATATATCTCCATGCTACAGGACAGACGTTTGTGTCCATCCACAGATTTTTTTTATTATTTCAAATTAACAGTACCCTGCTTTTTCAAGAAAACATTAGAAATGCTTAAGAAATGTAACTGATGGGTTTTCCGTATTTTGTAGTCTGTAGTAACAGATTATTTAGCCACAAAATAAGCTAGCTGAAACTATTAGTTTTAAAGAAGACATATCAGGTCTGTGTTTAGTGTATTCCCATTCTGTTTGAGTTAGAAGTCTGTTTACTAATGTCAGAACTTGATTTGCTCCTGGCTCTACCTGATTGTTTGTTTAGCTAAATAATAGACACCTATCTGCCATGCCCCAAATCAGTTTGTGAGGAGTTGAATGTGCTCCTTAATTGAGTCTCTTGTACTATATCAAAACTCAGTCATACATTTTTATATTGATTTTGTATAAAGGAGCGTTCTCTCATTGCCACATAGCAGGAACGTTAAATGTCCGAATTTATGGGATCATAAAAAAAGAAAAGTCAGTTCTTCGTCATCACACAGTTCCTTCTGGTTTCATATCATCTGACAAAATTTAATCTTTTAACAGGATAATAATTCCAAGTAGGCCAAAATTATATCCTGGCTATAAAATAAAGGAAAAGGGTTTTGAGAGTGGCTATTTTGATGAAACTTGTACATAAGCTTTTGCTTACCTTAAATTCTGTCACATTTGTTTTAAGTATTTGTAATATTGTACTAAAATTTTAAAGGCCAGTGTATTGTCTTTGTTTATTTTATTATTGTTATTTTCAAGACAACTCTGGCTTGTCAGTGTTAAAGATTCTAGATTTCAAATCTCTTCGTCCCTGAGACGTCCTTGAAACTGCAATTGTTTAGTCTTATAGCAGTATCATGAAGCCAATATCATGAAACAGACAAGTGTACTGTACTATGCTCATAGTAATATACTGTATTATTGTGTTAACATTGATCTCTCTGCTTGTAGGAGATGTCTGCTGTGAAGGAATTCATTGAGAAGCAGTTGCCCCGAATCTGACCTCACTGTGACCCTTAGACACCAACCTCTCACCCCTGACCTGCCATTCTCCCACAGGAAACAGCCATGAGCATCCCCTACCCCACTCACACACACACACACACACACACACACACACAGGCATGAGCATCTGTCTGTACATACTGTGAAAACGCAACGCATTCGTACATCAGTGCCTCATGCCTTCATACACATCATGGACAGTCATTTTCAGATTTTGTGTCATTGTTTATTATACAATGAGTATAACAGTGCACACAAACATATGCGCAACACATACCCAGTTTTACACAACGACATTTGGGAGAATCACTGATTTTCACAATACATTCCCATTAATCGTAATCTTTTTAGGCTCTCTTTTGCCCTTTCTCTTTATTGCTCACCCCCACCTGTCCCTCTCTAAAAGAGATGGTACGGGGCATCACTCTGCTACACTGCTCCTAACTACATAGCTAAAGATTTCCAGTGTTGCCTGCTGCATCCAGGCTGCTGGAGAGTGCAGCTCTGACAGACCTGCCGTGCTGGTGGTCCATCAGAGACTTTAACTGATGCCGCCTGGAGTGACTCATGCCATGCTGCTTTCCCAGTTCATGATTGCAGGGAAAGAGAGGGGGAGAGCCATGTGGCCTCCAGGCCTCTCACGGGTGCTCCTGCTTATGCTGAAATATTTTGTTTTGGACTAAATACAGTTAAAATAAAACAAACAAAACTGCTGAAATAAACCAAATGAATGAACCATGCTTTGTTCTTGACAACCAGTTTTTTGTAATTGTGTACACAAGGAAACTCAATTAGGTAGAAAGGCTGCTTACAATTGTGCCATATTTACTGAGAGTTTGAGCTGAGTATATTAAGTTACAGATGTACTAGTGTGTACAATAGTAAAGCATTTTATAACATAAGATTTAGCCTTGCTGAATTTCATAATTTTAAAAGTGATTTGAGGCAAAATACATTTTGATATTTCTTATAGTGTGCATCACTCCAGGCGGCATCAATTTAAGTGTTTATTCCTCAAAACAGCCACTACATTTGCTTATGCTCAACCACTAGTTAAATCAATGCATTAAAGCCACCGTCAGGGATTTCCACAGAAAACACAAACCATTTCAGCCTCTGCATGTGGTTCGGAAATGCGAACATGTGACTGATTTTGGATCTGTGGAAAGGCAGTATTAGGCAACACTTGTTAAGAGGCCACTGATTGTGGCTCAAGGGTTTTTTTTGTGTGTGTTGTAGGGTGTCAGTCATTTGGGCTGATTTTTTTTCCATTACTACAGGTTACAGAGGTGAATGGTCAGGGATACGGGGTTAAAGAGCATTGCTAATGTAACACATTAACACTTTAAATAAAAGAAACTTTACTAGGATCCATGAGTGATTATATAAATTGGAAAAGGAAGGATGTGGTTTACAAGTTTGGTTTCCCTCTCTTACAAAGTTGCTTGTTATGTATTTTTGACCATTTAAAACAGTTTAAACAAAACATGAAATGATTAATAGATTGTTGTTTGCAGAGTCATGAATGTTACTTCTTGCTTTCCTTATAAACGCTTCTTGCTGCATTTTCTCAGTATTACTTTATTGTATGGCCTTTTCTCCCAAACTCCTGTACCTTTGGCTACAGCTAAGTTGCTGGCATATCTACCCCTGCACATTTTTTCTTTTTCTTTTTAGTAATGGATATTAGTTAACTTAATTGGTTAGTTGCGGGCGTGTATGTAACATGTCTCGAGGCTTGAATGTTGTGTGAACTGGGGGTGTGCTGGGCTCAGGCTGCGGTTGGTGAGCAGAAGCTGGTTAAAACTGGGCGTAACAGTGAACTTTGCGAAGTGCGTGTCCTCCTGAGTTGTATTTTGTCATTGGTTGATGTTTTTTTCATTTGTGCTCATTTTCAAAATGATTGTGTTCTGTCATCTATGTCTGTTTATTTGATTGACTGTGCTGAGGGACCGTTAGTTCTTCAGTATTTTTCCCAAGACACCTGTATGTGGAATAAATAATGCAAATCGCAACGATTATTCCTAACCTTTTTTCCAAGACAGGCACACACCTGTATCATTAGTTCAATAGCCTCTGTATACTTTAGGTTTAATTCCGTCATGCTTTGGTTATATCTGTTCGAATATATGTAGATGAGAGGCATTAGTAGATATAGCTGTCTTGCATTGATACTGATCAATGCAAGACTCCACTGACAATATATGTGTGCACTTTGTAGTTTACAATTCAGTGTATTTCTCTACATCATTGGTTACCCCCTTACACCACTTATCAAAGGTCAGGACCACCAGTGAAAATGTGCTGTTTTTGTGGTGGATCATTCTCAGCACAGCGTGGCCGAGTGCAGAAATAGGGTAAGTGTACCTAATAATGTGACCAGCCTGTGCATGCCACTTAAGTTAATCCATAACCTGTTATGTTTCTGCAGAAACAATTCCTCCTATTTACAGCAATAGGTTGTTGTCAAACTCTTGGAGATACTGCCCAAGCTAACACAGAAGGTCAAAAGACATGAATGTGATTTTTATATTTATAAAAATTTCTGCGCAGATTTTTAAGCACACCAAATTCCCTAATAGGTCTAAAAGCTTCAATGGGAGTCTTCAATGTGACAAATAAGGTTAAAGGGCCTATGTCTATGTAAGTGCACACGGGACTATATAAACACTAGAACAACAGGACATTCACTGAAGACGACACCTACAGTACTAGTTGAATGAAAACAGTATGACATAGTATTCTAGCAATGGAGAACGTCCAGAGAACCAGAAAAGGTTGAACATATTTAACACACCGACACACATCAGTCTTTAGCACACACCACCCTGAATGAGTAGAGAAAGTTAAAACGGGCAGTTATCAGCAGCAGCATTCATTAAACCATTAAAGAAAATAAATCATCCTGAAAGTAAGACCCCAAAGAGATTTTCTTAGTAATGACCATCCAAAGGAGGCAGAGGATGGACAGACATGTAATCTGGAATGTGTCCATTCCAGCCTAAACCCAAACACTCCTAAACCTGGTCATTAGCAAGAGGATGCCTCATCATGACAGGTCACATCTCATCAAGCTTAGCTTTAAGACTTTTACAGCTGCTGTTTGATGACATGTTGCTACTTTCTAGTCCTAAAACCTCCTTGAAGTAGGCTCATTTGTTTTCTCATTCACCAATAGTGAACTATTTGTAGCCTTATGATGTAAAGGTTTGAGAATGCAAACAAATGATATTATTTTACTGAAGCCTACTATTTTGATATGCACAGTTTTAACCGTTTAACTATTATTTCTAAAAAGGAACTCAAATTGTGTACTACACTTTGTGGGCAAAGGCGTCCCCAGTATTAGGACACCTGACCATTACAGCAACAGGGACTTTAATGACATTGCATAGAAACACATAGACTTAAAAATGTAGTTAGCCCCTTTTACACCTAGAACAGCTTGTGGGGGCTTTCCATGACATTTTGGAGTTTCTGAGGTAAATTTGTGCCCATTCATTTATGAGGCCAGACACTGATTTTAGACAAGAAGGCTTGGCTTGCAATCTCCCTTGCAGTTGGTCCTAAAGGTGTTGGGTGTATTTGAGGTCTGTGCGAGCCAGTTAAACTTTGGAGCACCGTCACGCTGGAAGAGAGAAGGACATTCCCTAAACTGTGTCCATAAAGTTGGAAACTCATGACATAGTCCAAAATGTCTTGGTATGCTGAAGTCATTCACTGGAAATAAGCCCCCCACCCTTAATACAGTGATTAAGAGATGGGTCTCAGTACTTTTGTTCATAGTGTATTTTGGCAGAACGGTCCAAAAACAGTATAGCTGTGCAGTCAGGAGGCGGCAGTGTTCAGACTTTTTGGCGTTTGAGGGCTGAATCTGTAAAGAAAGCAAAAGAAGAAGGAAAGCCAATGAAAAAAGAGCCAGCCTTCTGTTGTCGGCAGTCCAACACACACACACACACACACACACACACACACACACACACACAATTCATGCACTCACATTAACACAGCACAGTGAAACACTGGTCGTACTACACACTCAGCCAGCCTGTACAGTGTCTGTCAGACATTTCTGACATTAATCCTGTAGGTAAACACAACAATGGCAGCATGTTAACATTTGCCTAGTTTTGGTGAATTATTCTCTGATCTGCTGAGGAGGTCTGCTCGCTGTCCAACCCAGATCGATGAGTATGAGAATGAGGTACGTGGCTAGCTAGCTTACCGGCTACTGGTACGTGTGTTGTGTTGATATGTATTTATTTAAGCTTGTATGTGTGCGTATGTAAGTGTGGACTGTTTAGAGCTGTACGAATTAATGAAATTGGCAAAGTACAAGGTCTTCATTTTAAAAATAACCTGTAATTTTCAGAGGCAATTGGCCAGGCTGAGTGATTATGTGCAGTTATACTGGGATACATTGTTTAACTGGAGAAACCAACGACCAGCCACGCTGGTGTTGTGTGTGTGTGTGTGTGTGTGTGAAGTGGTGTGAAAGTGTTTGGTGTGTGAGGCAAGTTAACTCAGAACAATAGGTGAAGTCAATACTCTCCGTTTAATATGAAGATAGAATTAACACGCTTTTCTACCATCCACCATCATTTCTCCATCTGTAACTGAGTAAAGTTTTCCTTGTCGAAAACTAAGAGAGGGGTTTGTAGAAATACTTGTGCTTATGTCTTTATAGCAAACATTTTGCTCTATATTATTCAGTTGAATTGTGATTTAGTGGCACATAATACTAACAGGGTGAGGCTGAAATTGTTTTTTTAGTCAAATTTCAAATTTAGTGCATTAATAATTAATTATATTAATGATAGTTTTCTCTATCCCTTGTGTTTTCTGAGTCTGTCTGAGCACAAAACTGAAGAGAGATCTCCAAAGAATAGTACTGTAGGGCTAAAAAGGCAGTTTTATTACTGAAATGATATTAAACTCAGTCTGTTTTTTAACACAGTAATAGAAATAACAATGCAAAGTACATGAAAAATCAAATGGGTGGTAGATACTTATGCTCATTCAGAACATTGTGTTCTGTGCCAGTTTCTCATCATGCCAACTTTATTGGTTGGATATGAATGGGTTATTAATATTTTTCTTAATTTGTTTACCGGTTAACAAGAATATTGCTCCAGGGTGGTCTTATAAAAAATGTGTATAAGAAATTGGGTTCTGTACACTTGCATTTTTTTTTTCTTCACTGACCTCATCCTGTCCTCTTATCTTTCATGGCAGATCTCTAAATAACCTACTGTTCTTCTAAACGTCCCATCTTGTTTTGGGCAGCATGTGTCTACTTGCCATCTGATGTTTTACTTTTAGTATACCGTTTATCTGTTTTTTTTTTTTTTCTTAAAGAAATTACTGTGGCCTTTTCACTTTTGTGTGAACATTATCTGGTGAACGTTGGAAATGCTTATTACTGCAGTATGTAATTCCTAACTGCCACTGGGACACATCAGGAAAATGTAGGGGAAAAACAGACCTTTAACACAAAGAAGGTGAACCCTTGACACAAAGACAGCATTGTTTTGGTTTAGAAACGATTATGTAAAAATAATGCAAATTAAGTGTCACCCATGGATTTGTGTGAGATTATTTATTTAGCTGTATTGACACTGAAAACATGAAGCCTGTGAAACAAGAATAATTTGTTTGTGCCCTTATCATCGTTCACACAGTTAAAGTACCTTTCCACCTGAAATTTGAGCATTATTTTATCTCTGGGTGGATCAGTCCCAGCGGTCAGAGAGTCTAGGTGTCTTGCCTGAGTGTAGAAAACCTTTCATGCTATGAATTATTGTCTGTGCTTTCTGCTGCATGTCTTTTCTGCAGTTATGTGACAGATTTTTCCCAGTGTGTGAGTTGAAAATGACAACAGTGCGAAAGGCTGTGAGCATGGCAGACAGAATGACCTAAAAATCAACCCAGAGGGAGTAGTTTACCCCTGTGCCGCCACAGCCCTGACGCTGCACCTGCTGCTGCCACCCGCTCTGTCTCCCACGGCCCTTTTAAGGAGATTTATTAGAGCAGAAAATGGCTTCAGCTGAAAAAATGTTTCCCAATATCAACCGGAGCTTATACACTTGACTATAGTGGTCAAGCTGTTAATTAAAGAACTGTAGACTTTCCTGAATTCAGTACCAATTCATGGAAATATATAACCGTGAATTAAGGAAGAACAGTTCACAGTTTTAATAGAGTGTCTGATTATGGTAAGTGGTGATTCAGAAGGCACTAATGAATTGATGTGCAGCCCACAGTTCAGATTGATTCATGACACTGGGTTCACATTTTAGTATTTTCTTGATAGTTTACACAGAATTTGAATGAAGTCAAATGATTGCTGTAATCATGTCCCTGCAAGGATTGCTAATGACACTAGAGTGGGATATGTGACGTGTCATGATCATGCTGGTTGTTTGCAAACATCAGGGTTCACACAGTGCATCAGCATCAGACGACAGAATTAATGCAATGTCTTTGCACATTGTCATGTATTTTTGCTTTATGAGGATTGTTAGTCGATTAATGATAATGTCAGGTGTTATGATGTTTTGTGACATTACATTAAAATGATGTGTTCAAATGTAGAGCAGCTGTTATTTTGGAAAGCCTGCTGTTGCTTAACTGCTGATTCCAAATTCCAAACTGTTTGAAATGTGCATGTTATCATTAATCGGTTTGGATGAAGCTAAGCTGGTCAAGATTATGACAAAATAATTGTTGTGGCATAGATCTGGTCACATGATACAGAAACATGTCAGTTTAAATGGAAACTATGCTAATAGCCAATACCATTATCTTTCTCTCTCTCTTGAGCTGCATTCCTCCTGGTGGTGCAGTTCTGCTTTTATGTACCATGATTTTCATATACACATTTTATTATGGACATGATTGATTTGGTGCAGGGGTGCTCAACTCCAGTCCTGGAGGGCCAATATCCAGCACATTTTGGTAATATCTCTGCACAACACACCTAGTTTAACGTACCTGTCAGTTGCCAGATTTAGAGCGCAAGTTTGAGCAGGTGAACTACCAAACTGTGCCAAACACTCCCAGGTTCCAGGCTAGGGCACCACTGATTCATGAGATCTGTCTTCCATGACCAGCATTTTACATAACATTGACTGTATTGACTGATTTTCAGGACCTCTGATGTGTGATTCATATGCTCTCACTAACTGCTGAGAGGCGAGTTCGAGCGCTGGCTGCTTTGTGGCGCCCCATCCTGGCCTGGCCATGGGGAACACCGCCACCAAGTTTCGCAAGGCGCTGATCAGCGGGGATGAGGCGCTAGCCTGCCACCTTTACGAAAACAACCCCCAGTTTAAGGAGTCTCTGGACCCCAATGCCTCATATGGGGAGCCCTATCAGCTCAACACACCGCTGCACTATGCCTCACGTCATGCTATGAGCCGCCTTATCAGGTAAGACTCTGAACTGGAACAGGGCTGAGTCATTTCTAAGCTAGGGTGACTTTCCCTAAAGCGTTGTTGCACCAAGCGTCATAGTGGCAAACCCAATGATATTTTAACACTATGATGATCTACTAGTAAAGATTATTTTCATTTGACTGTATTACATTAGTATTGTTACATTATCTTTATTATTTTTGGTTTTAATCCTGAATATTTCATTTTTGAGTGGTTGATATACATTTATTAAGCTAAGCCATTATTGTTGTAATTGCTAATTAAAAAAAATCCTCTTTTAGCTTTGGAAATGGTTTAAGATAGAAAACAGGTGCTTTTACTTTGCCAGTAGCAATCTGGAATGAAGAGATTTGCTTCCATAGACAGAATCACCATTGAGTGTGTGAGCTGGCCCCCAGCAGGTATCCACAGCTACTGTGTAGGCAAACTCACCAGAAGCTGTCACGTGCCTGTGCAATGCTGTTTAACAGTGTAGTTATTGAATACAGCACTGTTTCACAGTTAGTATTCATCTGAGAGCATCTGAAACTGTTTGCCACAGCTAGTTTGATTATAGTTTGATGTTCAATAGCATACTACACCCCCCTGAGAAAATGGCTGGGATGGTAATTACCAGCCAAGACAGCTGGCTACTTCTGACTCATTGTCCCTCCTCTTTCCCTATTCCTACAGAGTGGCAGGGTGCTTAAAGAGACAAGGAAGCTTTGAGATGAGCGGATATAGAGGCTCCTCCCCTATGTTCTTCAACACTGTATAGTTGGAACATGAAAGAATATTGTAAGAATAGTCTAGGTAAATCAACAGAATAGCATTTGATCTCATTTTTATTTGGCACGTAAATAAATGTGATCTACAATTTAATTGTTTTATTTATTATATGCAGCCGGTTACCTGGTGGCTAGGGAGTTGCCCCTGCCATCAGAAGGTCATAGGTTTGAATCTCAGGACTGCTAGGTACCGCCCCTACACACTGCTCCCTAGGGGCCCCTTGATGGTTGCCCAGAGCTTCACTTGGTGAATGGGTTAAAAACAGAGAAAGAATCTGACATTATTCACACTGTGTGCTGTGTTCATGTGGGATTATAAGAGGCCTCTTTACTTTAATATTAAACTAAAACACTAAAGCAGCTGAAGTGACGAATTAGTAGCTCTCTTCCATGTTTAAATCTTCCATGTTTTTTTCTGAGAGTGTGAACATAATTGTCAAAGAAATAAAACGTTCTAGCTGCCTAGATACATCTCGACACCATGTCTAAATAAATATTGTTTTTTGTTTTGTTTCCATTCTGTTTTCTGTACATTAACTAAGATAATATAAACCTTGATCGACTAATACATACAAAAGCACACAACTGTGACCTGTGTTCATTTTCTTATTCCGGAGCTTCCTTTGTAATGCAAAGTAACAGTCTAACTGTACTTATACAACTTTAGTGAATGCGATTGCTGTTCTGCCTCGTTCCTCGTTGAAGATAGATAACAAAGGTACACATGGCAACAATAGGCCCTTTGTGTCTGTTTTGGCCCCAGTGTGTGTAATTGTTTTACATGCCATTATCTTTAGCTTAGTATATGTTATTCTGTAGTCATTCTTTTCAGGCCTCCTTTAAAAGCAGAGAAGAGGCGAAGCAGTCTGGAGAATGCAGAGAATTAGTGCTGTTGTTTAGACTTGCATTAACTAATAAAGTTCCCTTGCCAGCTCTACACCCCAGACTTCCCGGAACGAAGCGCTGAGTCATTTCTACCGAATGGCCTCACAGCCGACCAAACGCAGCTTACGCTCCTGACACTGAAAAGAGTGTAAATTAACCCAAGTCATATCTAGAGTGCAATCTGAGTCTGTTATCAATCGCACTGCGCCTCCCAAAGTTGATTTACCTGAAAATGATATCAGTCTGGCCTTTTATCCCCTGCTATCTTTTTGGCAATGAAGCGGCGAGCACTTCCAGCTATTCAGAGCAGTGTCATGCTGGACTCTCTGTTAATGTGGTTATGATGTCTTCCTAATGCACTCTAGCACATAATGAAAAATTGAGCTGTAGGTCTTTGGACTCTGGCTTTCAGAATAACTACGATGTGCCCTGCATTTCCTGACTGGGTTAACAGTGTAAGCGCTGGGCTGATAATCAGAGTAGTGGTGTTTGCTGTGTAGTTCTGGTGACTTGACTGTGCTTCTTCAAGGAAATGCTTTTACAAGCACATTCTTTTGAAACAGATGTCGCTGAACTTAATGATATTCAGTCATTACATGGTTTCCAGCAGTTTATTTATATCAATGGATTGTCTGGATTGTTAAAGCTTGGTCCCGTTTCTGTTCTGTTTTTTCCAGGTCCTTTCTGTTTTGCAAGGATGGGAATCCCAACAAGCGCAATGTGCATAATGAAACGGCTTTGCACATGCTGTGCATGGGCCCGAACATCATGCTGGGCGAAGGTGCTCTGCAGCCGCGACTCAGCTGCCCACAGCAGGATGAGCAGCGGCGTGCTGAGTGCCTCCAGATGATGCTCAGGTGGACGGGGGCCAAGCTCGACCTCAGCGAGTATGAACATGCAGATGTCAATGCCATAGACAACAAGAAGAGCACCTGCCTGCACTATGCCGCCGCAGGTGGCATGAAGAGCTGCGTGGAGGTAAACATGAGCCATCAGCGTGTGGAGTGTTTTAGTCTTAGCCTCATAAGTTCACAAGGAGGAGCTTGATCTTTACTGTTTTTCAGTTAAGCAAGGAAAAAAGTTGGAAGCATATGAATAAAATAAAGCGGAGCACGATGTCATAAGCTATCATTAGTCTTGCAAAAACAACTAAAAACAAACAAAAGTTTTTGTGGCTGCTTTTAGAGTCAAGAATATTTGTTCACTTTCTGTTTTTTCAGATCATGGTTAGGGTAAATTTCAAACTTGCTCTTTTGTCTTCATATATTAAGATATGAAGCAAGAATCACGAACATTTATGTAGCAATTATTCATTAGCTTGGTTGTCAAAGAAGCAATCATTGAATTATAATCATCAAAGGGACTTTGTTCAGCATCGCATAGATTATCATTTGATAGATCATGTCTTTGTTGCTCAGCTGTTGGTGAAGAGTGAAGCAGACCTATTTGCAGAGAACGAGGAACATCAGACTCCTTGTGACTGCGCAGAGAAACAGCATCATAAGGAGCTGGCCCTCAGTCTGGAGTCTCAGATGGTCTTTTCTCAGGACCCTGGAGCTCAGGAGATTGAGGCAGAGTATGCTGCCCTGGACCGCAGAGAGGTGTGCAGTGCCTGACATAATTTTCTTTTTCTAGGAGCATGCGTGAAATTTTGGTGAAAGTGACCTTATGTCATATGTGAAAACACACAGCACACAGTGTGAACAGCACAAAATTCTACCTCTGCATTTAACCCATTCACCAAGTGAAGCAGCGGGCAGCCAGGCACACAGAGCCCAGGGATTTTTTTTATATAGCATTTTTAAAAAAAAATAAAAGCATTTATTCTCTGGCGATTTATTTAGCACTTTATACAGTACTCTCAGAAATGTGTAAGCAGTTTGACGGTAGTATTTCAAATATCTTGGCAGAACTAGCAAGACTTACAAATAGAGAAATGTATTGTGTCTGTGGGTGTTTTTTATGTTTATTATCATTGACATAGCTGCTGTGCCCTACCGGTATCATTTCCTCAAAGAAAATATCAAGTTAATTTTCTACTTTCTGATGTTGTGGCCATGGTTTTGTATTAAAGCAGTTGGAGGCCGATGTTAGCATCATTTAATGTCAGAGACATAGACAGTATTTTCATTCTCTCTCTCTCTCTCTCTCTCTCTCTCTCTCTCTCTCTCTCTCTCTCTCTCTCTCTCTCTCTCTCTC
>JBBPCW010000139.1:10851315-10863142 GCA_037974425.1 Phenacogrammus interruptus | reverse complement strand
TGAGGTGTGTGTGTGTGTGTGTGTGTGGGTGTGTGTGTGTGTGCGCGCGCGATTTGACAACGCCTGCTTCAGTACATAAGTTCAGATGGTAACATGGTTGGTATATGGGACAACAAGTACTTGTAATGTTTGTGTATCTAACGTTAATCCTTTTTGCACTTGTTTATAGCATGTAAACGCAGGGAGAGTCCCGAGGGTAAGTAACACAGAGACTCACTCATCATCGCTGTTTCTGGGTTCTGCGTCCTATTGCTGAATGGGATATTTCTTCTTTATTAAGGTGGCACGTTTGCAACAAACCCTCTTCTCTTCAACGGGGAGTCAGACACAGTCAGAGACAAGCAGGTAGGGACTGCTGCCCCACGTCCACCCACTGGACCTGATGTGATGCATTTTACTTGTAATGTCCTATAGAACAATACAGTTATATTGTAGTTTATTGCAGTTTAAATTATAGGCTGCTGTGAAGGAAAGTTGTAGAGGTGCACAGATTGTAATGTGGTGTTTCTAACAAACTTTTCCCACTATTTATGGTATAGTCTTTCGCCTCACTTTCTGTCTCTATCTCACACACACACACACACACACACGGTCTCATACACATTCTGAACCATATGCAAAATTTTCATAGTGCATTTCAGACTCCCTGGTATATTGGCACTGGCAGGGTATAAGCCGAAATGTTGAATATCTTGTTTTTTTGCTTTTCTTTTTAGTGCGTTGCTCTCGTAGACACACTGTTTACTGGTCCGGGGAATGTGATATGTCTACATCAAGCTCCAAAGTAAAAAAAAATATTTTTTTTGTTATAACTGAACTCAGATCAGAGTATTCTGTTAAAATCTTACTCTGTCTATAACTTTTCTGAATGGTGTGTAAAACTGACTGGTACAATTACCTCTAGGTTATGCAAAAGGTTGTGGATAAAGGATGTTATTTTGGTGATTTCAATGAATTATCTGTTCAGAGAACACAGTAAGTGACTGGGTGGTCTTGCAGCATCTGTGACTGAGTTTTCAGATGTGCAAGGCATGCTCAAGTGTTTCATGAATGCATTCTCCTACTGCTACACCTTTAATTTTTAACTAGTGGTTTATAGACCAGGAATGCTGTGTGAAGCTCAAAACATTTCCACTAATGAATCAAAAGCCTTTTTTCTGCGCAGTTTCAGCTTCCCAGCCTGAATTCATTACACACTGAACTTAACCATGTGCAGGCCAGACCAACTTAAGCTATGTAATGGTATTTGGGAAGGGGGCTCTTCTCTCTCTCTCCTCTTTTGCTCTCCCTCTCTCATTCTCTCATTCTCTCAAAAGAGCCTGGAACCTTCATCACAGTGTGAAATGCATATGGCTGGATGCCAGAAGAGCAGGGTCTTTGAGCGCAGCCCCACCGCACATCTGGTACTGGTTTTGAAAACAGAGATGGGCTGTCCTGGGAAAATGGGGGGAAGTGGTTGGGAGAGGAAGAAGGAGGTGTAGTCAGTGGGAGGAGTGGCAAGACGAAGGGTTGTGGGAGACAACTAACGAAATGGAGATGGGATGAGAGGCCTGGGGCTTGTGAGGATTCCTCATGCCTCGGCTCATCTTACCAAGCGTCTGTTTAGTTGTTTTGCTTTTATCAATATACATACCAGGGCCAGGACAATGATAGCATAAAATAGAATAGAACAGAATAGATTAGCACAAAGAATTAACTGAAACTTTGGAGCGGTTGCAAAGAAAAGACATTTTTGGTTCCCTAAAAGACCTTTTGTCTCTTTAAAGAATCATTTTTAGAATTGAGATCTGAGTGTAAGGTCACTGTATCATGTAAAGGTTGTTTGGGTAGAACCGTACATCCAAGCCAAGAACCGTTTGCGAACCTTAACACAATAGTATGTTGCCTGCTTCCTGTACCAAATATAGATTATGAGTACAATAGGAATTTTCAGTGTGAAGGGACATCTGAGAAAACTGAAGCAGAGGATGGACCGCTCCTGGTTATAAAGCAGCATTTGAGCAAAATGGCAAAATTGTTTCACAGGTAGCAACATAGATTTGCATGTCTCATTTCATATCTTTAACATTTGTGAGAAGAAGCAGTTTTGTTTCTGTAAAGCAAGTCTTTGTGATTTTATAATCGCTTATAAATAAGGTATATGTTCATGATACAGAATGTTATTATTCTGTATCATGAACATATGTTAGAGATCTTATTGCACAAATATCAGATCAGTTAGAGCTGTATAATGTTATTATACAGCTCTAACTGATCTGATATTTGTGCAATAACATCTCTGTAGGGTTACTCTTCTTGTTGAATTTAGCCCATTTTAGTCAGAGTTAAGCAAAAGTAGTTAATTACTGCAGGGACAAAAACCTTCAAATTCCAACAGCAACAAGGCAGGGACTGCAGTCTTTACAACTAAGCAACAAATTAACTCTTAAATCATGAAGTTTCTTCATTATTTCTTCTTAGTGTTTCTCATTCTGAATAAGAAATCTTGTTTATTACAGTGAATTTTAGATATGAAGATGCTGGGGTTTTTTTGCATCAATGACCTAAACAGAATTCCCCCAATTTCTTTTCCCACAGTGTAATTTCCTGCAAATGTTAGTCCAGTGATCTTTTGTCTTTTGGAGATGAGTATGGATGGTTAGTGAGCTCTGGCTCTAATTATAACACTGCCCTTTTGTGTCAGCATCCTGCAGCTTGGATCATAAAGCTGGGGACACTTAAAAGGGCCAGGCCACTGGGCTCAAAGCATCCAGTGTTTGCTTGGAGAGGCTGGAAGAATCCCCTCTTTCACCCTTTTTCCGCTCCCAGCCTCACTTCAAAGGCTGGGGGGGGGGAGCGTGTGCCACGGTCACCCAGCCATGACTCTGTCTGCTTGGGAGAGAGCCTGGAGTTGACCGTAACATGTTTACTCGAACCGTTCAAAAAATAAGTAGTTGACTTGTAGCCCTCTTGCACGAGGGTAGCACTTGCTCACAGTAGAACCACAGGGGTCGGTCTACTAGGCCCACAACTCAACCCCAAATAAGCAAAGACTGTGGAATTTGTAAGGAATTTGGTCAAATTGTTTGTGTAGTGGATGTATTTAGTAATGTCCTGCTATCACATTTTTGGGAGAGCAGTTAAAACTGTGTGTGGCCAGTGAACTTAGTAAAAATAAACAATAACAAACCTATTAATAACTCCAGACGGCGGTTCGCCACATGGCCGTAAGAGTTTTTGCTAGATAAACAGTCTTTAGATTATATTATGGAATGTGGAGAGGTTGTTTCTTGATTGAGTTTAAAGAGGAAAAGCCTGAATTGTTGGTTTACAGAATATTTTTATTACAGCCACAGATCAAAGATAAAAGATTAGAGTCAAAGTCCATATTTTCAACAGCCCTGCAGTGCTCTGAAGCCACCCATCAACACTTCCATAAAGTAATCTGACTCATACTGAAGCGCCGACACTCACTAAATGCAATAACAAAGGCTCTATTCATCAGCAAACCTGTTTGCTTTGACAGACCTGGTGAATGCTGGCATAATATTCAGTGTCATGCTTATGCTTAATATGCGGTGAACTACAAAGAGTCTCGAATGCTTTAGTTGTTTGCATTTTGATGGTATTTAAGTTAGTTCTAATCTAATTATTTTTGGCTGAGGAAATGAGGGAAAGGGATTAATACCGCGGACCTTAAGGCGATTTATGTTTATCTCCCTTGCTTGTCTGAACATGGCAAGCGGAGCGAGGCTGAGGTTGCTGGGTTTTGAGCACGACCATATAAGATAAAATCAGTTGATTTTAATCTCAACGTAAGTGCAACAGCAGTTGCTTGTGCACTGACCGTACCCTAACCTGTCTTTGGCCCAGTGATGATGCAATGACACGCCGGGATCTTTATTTTCTGCTTCATCTTCTCTCTCGTCATGTAATAAGGCTCCGGTCCAGGTGTTTGGTGACAGGATGTGAGGAGGAACAAAGCAGGCCACTGTTCCCAGGACTGTGAGTGTGTTCAGAAAGCAGTGTGGGTGGGTGGTGGAGGGGAAGCAGGACAGGGTTGGTGGGGGGTGGTGGCTTACCCCGCGACACCCGGCTCAGAGCAGGAAAAGGCCCCCCTCACACTGGTAACCCGAGCCCACATGAAAGGAGCTGGAGCAGGCAGAGCGTGGCCGAGCCTTGGCTGTGATGATGGGAGAAATCACTGGCAGAAAGACTAGTCACTCATCACACGCATCCGCACCACGGCGCCGTTCTCCAGCTCTGTCAGGTTTTAGGCACTCTTTACACTGATTAATTGATTCTGGACTTGCAAAAAAAAGTATAACTGGCAGATGAAAGTAAAAGCAAACAGTATTGCAAAATTTTGAAAAAAAAAATAAAATAGAGAAATATATGTCGCAACAAAAATTAGGAGAAAAATAACCATCAGAACAAAAAAACCTTTCTCCTAAATGTCTTCTAAACTTTACAAATATCCTGACTTTTAACGAGTTAATTAAAGCTGTCTGTCATTTGCATTAGTAACAACACACAGTATATAGCATTGAATTCACTTTCTGCAAATGCAGTGTCGAACCCCACCTACATATGCAATAGTGAGATCCTGCTGGTGTGGGTTTCCTCACTTTCAGCAACGCATACAAATAATAACACTAAGACCCAACACAACAACACGGCTTAACAGTGATATTCTGTTTATCACTGAGCCCGGTTATCTAATATATCAACGGTAAATCTCTTTCCTTTTTTAGTTATTAATTTTGAGTAATTGTGACAGAACTAAATAAACTGTAATGTAAAGTAATTTTGCGCTGTTTCTATTGGTCTGTTCATCATAAACCTTTGACAATGTAAAAAGCAGTTGACATTCTTAAATGATGGCAGATTTTTAAAAGATGAGATTGTTTGAAATGAAAAAACAAAACAAAAAAACAACAATAATAATAACGGAGAGACTTCAGAACTATATTTCTGAGGTGGTGAAATGCACTGATAGGTTTATGGTCATGCTCTGTCTTCGCTCATCACTAACCTGCCCCAGCACGTGAGCCTTAGGGAGCTGAAGCCTCTCCCTGTTTGTTTGGTTTTGTATGTTTTAAAGCGAAGGCAATTCTGATTAGGATCAGATGTTTGACAGATGTTTTCACAAGTAGATGGTACTTGCCCTTTTTAGGAGAAGTTAGCTGAAATGCAGTTGTCTGTGTGAAACATGTGCCATGCACATTTGGGCTTAAATGAGATTGCCGTGGGTGTTAATATTTACTGGGGTGTGTGCGTTTTAATGAGTGTAGTTTTACAGTGTGGGGTGATGTAAAGACTGGCAAGACCAGTGCTGTGTTTACATCATTCTCTCTCTCTCTCTGTAGGAGTCCTGCTGTTATGTTGGACGCACTGTACCATTACTCTTACTTTGTGAATTTTATGTTCCCTTCTTGCAAAAAATGAAAGTTAAAGGTACATAGGCACGTCTGCATTTTTCCTGATTAAAATCGAGTTTCTAAGTGCAAATGATTTTTTTAAATACTGTGCTGTAAATCCTGCTGATGTTCACTTTCCTGATTGAAATGTCAATGACATAATCATCCAATAGGAGGTGCTGTTTCACGTATTAATTAGGCTTGGAGAACAGCTTGCAGACATTATTTCCAGTCAGATTAAATAGGTAGCTGCAAAATAATGTGTTTTAAAGAGATTGCATATTGATATATTTAACTGAGATGCCCTGAGGTGCACACTGGTGCCAAAATGTGATATTTTTTGATACGGGCCTGTATCTGCTGATGATGATGCCTTTGTTGATGCTGAATCTAAGTAACTGTCTGACGACAGTATTTTTAAAAAAGCAATTACATGTGCGTACTGATATATTCTTGTCATTATGTTTCTCTTAACTTTTATTAAATTTACATATTTGTTTAAAATGGCTAATTGAGGAAACTTCAGAAACATTTCAAATTATAAACAATGTTGATACAACATCAAGAATCACATTATTATTAATATGGTGGACATCTGTACAGTCAGTTGCGGTAATTCCAGTGGTGATTTGGTCAGCAGTAGTCTGTCAAGGATAATAAGCAAGATTTGATCTGCTGATGCTGTTAATGCTACATAACAAAATTGTATGTTTTTCAACTGATATCCAACCTAATTATACCCCTATCAATATAGCACTTGATCAGAAAGCCATATTGAAATCTCCAAGTTTTTCAGCCAGTCATCTATTCAAAATGTAGGGAACACATTTCAGCCATGTCACAAAGCCAACCAAACATGGTGTCTTTTTTTAAAAATCGTCTATGGTATTTGTCATATCTGCCTTTTATTATGTGCTTCTGAGAAGTATTTGGAGCTTCAGCTTGGAAAGATATGATGTGGGCGTTGTGTTCAGTAAAGGACAAACAGTCTTTGTTGTATAACTCTGCTTGGAGATTCTTCTTTCAACCCTGAGATGACCAAAGGGAATCAGAATCGCCTTCTGCGCCGGTTAACGGCACATGGAGCAAATTATGACAGAGATTAGCAAAGATGGCGGGCTGTTTTGCGCTGTAGGCCGCTCCACTTCCTCTCCCTAAAATCAACAGTGCAAAACGTCTGGAAACAATTGTGCTCGAGACCACAGGAGTGCAAAGAATGAAGTAAACTTTTTTCCCCCTCCTTTTCATGGCAGATACATTAGGGGGCTGATTGTAAGTTGAGACAAAATGATGCAGGCTTTTGTGTGCATCATATATGCTCCAAACAGAGCTCTTCAGATGTGTAGTTTTATCATGTTTAGTTTTACCAAGGGCCAACGGGTGCATAGAGTTGTGTAAATCATACTATAGCTGTACAGATGTTCAGACTACTAAACTTCTCATCATCTGGGCGCCTCTGCCAGACAGGCCAACTGGTGCCAAAGACAGTTGTTTTCTCTGGACATGTCAAAGCTTCAAAGCTTTACTCATTTATTTCTCTCTCTCTCTCTCTTCAGGACGTGTGTGGTACAGAGTTAAAGCATGACCAGTTCTTGAATCATGACTGCCCTCTGGAGGGTAAGCTGAGAAACACTGGAGCCACAAATGATTTCTGCATGGCTACACATTAAAAGCTGTTCTAGATTTTCAAAATTTTTATAATGGCCAGTTGTCGGTTTTCCTATTTTATTTAGGAAGAGGAGGGGTTTTGGGGACTGAGTGATTTTGGGGGACCTATTCTGTTGTTTTTATACATGTGAACTACTTTGTCTTGCAGTAATACTGCCGCCAGAGAGAGCGATTGAACACCAGAGTCACAAACAAACTGAAAATGGAGATGCCCCAAGGAGGAGTGCAAAAAATGATGTAAGCAGACACTCTTTAGAGATTCATCATCCGATTCCTGACTGTCACCCGATTCCTCACTGAATGACATTAATGTACACGAGGAACCTTTACTTTCTTGTTTTGATTGTAACAGCACATGGTATGTAGTGCGCCTGTGGTGGATGAGAATCGCCATGAGTGGGTTTTCACATTATACGACTTTGACAACAGTGGCAGAGTGACTAAAGAGGTAACTGTTATGAAATCAGTATTCTGCAGGAATCACAAACAATGTGCAGAGCCTAAGACTGTGTCTGTGTGTATGTATATGTGCAGGATATGTCTAGCCTGATGCATACAATCTATGAGGTGGTGGAGGCATCAGTCAAAGAGTCTGCACTGACCAACAGCAAAACACTGCGGGTCAAGCTGACCGTCACACCCTCATCCACTGGTAATAGGAGAGGTGAGTCATAGTCCACCATCACTGTTCCATTCTGCATATTCAGTTTCATTATGAGCTGTGTATTACAATGAATGGTATTAATATTCTGCTTGTATACAGTCTTTTTTCTTTTTTAACCTGTTTGTCTGTTTATTCTTTATAAACTTTTTAACCAAATTAGATTTTTTGTCATTAGCTCCCATGTCATGGGAGCATGTAGGATTGTACATATCATAAATATCTATCATTTTTAATAAAGAAAAATGACTTTTGCCTGTCGATGCTGGAAAATAATATTAACAGATATCATAGCTCACCTCCGAAACCTTCACAGATGTCATAAAAGAAAATGAAATATGAGTTTTTGATTAATCTTGATTTTAAAAGGCTATGTAAAAATGGACCATTGTAAAGATAAGAAATTTGGAACATTCTTTTGTCCCAAGTAATGACCTTTTAAACTTAAATCAGATCGAGATCCTGGACTTTCTCCGAACAAGCGGGAGCAGTTAGAGGAGAACCACCCTTCACACTTGAGGTCAGTGCATAATTTAAAGAACAAGCCTTGAAAGAATGCACCCTCACATTGGTGTTAGCCAAACACCACCATCTGTTTGGTCACTTTTACACAACTGGGCAGTTAATGATCTCTTCTGAGCTAATTCAGCTGTCCAGCTCTGTGGGAGCTTTGATCTCTTGATAATTAACTTGCAAGCCTTCTGCATTTCATTAACGTAAGTTCAGCACAGTACACTACACTTCAGTCAAAACTCAAAGAAACTCTGCACATATTCGAAATATGCCATTTTCAAACAGCACAAAAGACTGTCAATTTATTTGATCCTCCTGCAAAAAAGCTGCCTGTTACTACACACATGTTTTACTGGGCTCTTGCCAGGCCACAACTCTCTGGACATTAGCGTTTTCTCTCATTTAACACTTTGAATTCAATCCATGATCAGTTGAATAATGTTTAATGAGGCAAAATGCTGGAGTCTGACACATCATAGACTTAGAATAAGGTTCTAGAATAAGGATCTCGAGACTGAAAAGTTGATCTGTTAGAGCATTAAAAAAACAAGTGACATTGGGGAAAATTAAAATGTCTCTACATTAAACTGCCAAGCAGGGAAAAGTCCTTAACTAACTAAAAAATAAGTTCAAGGATCAGTCATTGATTAGCTTAAATGGACACCTTGATTAGTTGCAAGGAAATTAAATACTAATACCTAAGAAATGCCTAAGCTAATTGGCTTAAAGCATACTTTGTTGCACACAAACACATGCCTTTACGCTTACCAACAGTTTGTATATTTCAAGTATTTATAACAACAGAATTTGAATCCTTCACAGTTTGGTGAAGTTTCCATTCCAGGTTGGGTTTGTTCATAGAGAAACCTTTATAATTCTGCACACAATGAGAGCCCTAACAATTAAAATCATCTATTTGTTCTATTCCTGGACTTTTTCCCATTCATCTCAGGTTTTTAATGTTCAGTGTTGAAAGTGTCATTCCTGACCCTCAGTACCTCAACACTGCAATGAACGCAGATAAAACCTTAATAATCCTAAAATTATGGTGTATGTTATAGCATGGTAATGGAAATATGTTTCAACCCTGACAGGGGACAGAATCTAGATCCTCCTGGCAGTTTAGAAAATAAGCTTTACCGGGTGGATGAGAACACTGAGCGCCGAAACCACTATTTAGACTTGGCTGGGATCGAGAACTACACTTCCAGATTTGAAGCAGGTACCAGAATGGCGCACTGTCAGCTCCCCATCATTCTTTGATGTTTGTTGTCCGAAATTATAATGAAAGGCCAATGACATTCAAACTTAAGTAATGGTGCACTGTTAATGAAGTAGAGGCGCTCAGCAGGTAACCAGCTGGGAAATGGCTTCCTTCTTAACAGGGCTCACGCTAACTGTGATTCTGACCTCTCCTCATTATGTAATAAATTAATCTCCCTTGTGGCAGGAAATGTCAGAATTATGGCTTTAGAATAAATCTAAAGACATCTTTTAAGTAAACATGGATTTGTTCCTTCTCCTCTGAAGTTACCATTTTAAATATGGCCAATGAAATGTTTATTAGCAGTCAGCATATCATAAAGACCATTGACTTTTTGCCTGCCTCAAAATTGTTTTCTGATGTTTGATTATATCACCATGCACCAGCAGGCAGAGGAAATAACCAATATTGCTCCACTTAGCATTAAATAAAAAGTCATCTATCGCAGAAACCCTCCCAAAGAGTGTGTTTTGTTACAGTTTGGAAGAAAAATAAAATGTGATTGTGATTAATCTAGTCTTTCTATGTAAATGATGCATAATTATTAAATAATGACCTGTGTGACTTTTAGGGCCTAATCCCTCTCATCCACCTCCATCTCTTATTTCAGAAAACACTCTTCAGTCTCCCGTGGAGCAGCAGCATCAGGACAGCCTGACCCACGGGGTTCGCTCTGGTCAGCATCGGCGGATGCAGTCGGACAGCTGCGGCCCAGGGAAGTCCAGTGGTCGTGGAATCTCCTTCCTCAGGTCCCTCCGGAGCCGCAGTAAGTCCATGGGGGCGAGTGGGTGCACTGGTAATCTGGGTAGACTGCATGGCCATCACCCTGTCAGCTGGTGCAGCCCCCCTCAGCAGCAGCAGCCTCTGCAATACAGCCACAATAAGCGTGTCCGTGCCAGGCCCAGGGAAGTGCTTTCACCCCCCATGGTCCACCCCAATGTGGACTGGGATCTACAGCCTGGAACCGGTACTTCTCCTGCAGGCTTTGTGCCTGTGGCACAGAGGCATGAGCACCATCACCTCCATGAACATCATCACCATCACCATCACCACCACTACTACTCATCCTGACTGCATTCTCTCTGAGAGCGGAGAGAGAGAAACATATAGGAGGGTCTGAAGGCAGATTTGCTAAAACATTTTGGAAACCCTCCAAGGACCAATTCAAAATCATCATCTTGTAAAATAAAAAAGGAACAGTATTGCTCCATATGTGAAGGAATGATATAGTTGTGCATTGTCAACTATGCAACAGTTGGTGCTCTAAATGTATTAATGCATTATTAGTTTCAAGAATTGTTAGTTTTAATAACCTGCTAATACAAAATAACTCAATTTTACCGTTTTCCTAAGTACAGAAAATCCAATGGATTCTGACAAATCCATAACATGGACTTTTAGTGCCACCATGTGTTTGTAAATGGAGTTGTCCTGAATGTTGTACTGACATAAGTCAAAGGTGCCCAACTGTTCACTTGGAGGGCCTGTGTTAAGGACAGTTTGGTGATTTCCCTGCTCAAACACACCTGTTTCAACTCACCTGTTAATTGCCAGGTACACTTTGTTTGATGAGAAGAACTATCAAACTGTGCTGGACACAGGCCCTCCATGACTGGAGTTGGCACACCTGGTGTTTAGAAAGTACTGCCTAAGATCACAGGTATCCAGTCTTGGTGCTAGAGCTCTACTGCCCTGGAGAGTTTAATTCCAACCTCAGTCTGACACACCTGATCCAGGTAATGAATGCTTTCAAGTACATCTGAATACAAGAGCCAGGTGTGCTGTAATTGAATTCTCCAGGGTGGTAGATCGCACCAGGACTGGGCACTACTGCCTTTGATCATTTTAAATAGAAGCTAATGATATTGCTGACTCTTTTCTTGGAAGCCCAAAAGACTGTTAATATGTTCCTCAGGATTTTCTATAGAAATAACCACTCATTCTACACTATATATATACGGAGTACTGTGCAAATGTCTTAGGCACCTGAGAAAATTATTCTTAAAAGCTGTTTCCTGCTGGGCAGTAGTGTTAAGTTTGTGTTAAAACACTTATGACAAATACAAACAACATTAATACAGTAAATGGTGGTTTTATGTGTTGCAATATTGGCTTAACTATTTCCAGACCTCATTCCTCATGGAAGCCCAGTTTTACTTGCAGCTCCATCAGATTCCTGGTTGGCTCTTTTTACTGCAGTAGATTAAATTAGGTGTTGATTATGGAATTGTATTCATTCACCCAGTGACTGGAGGCACTGAGCAGAAACCTGGATACAAACCTGTGGTGTTCTAACCAGCTCACAAAATATTCACTACTTTT
>JBBPCW010000139.1:10824700-10840273 GCA_037974425.1 Phenacogrammus interruptus | reverse complement strand
ACACACACACACACACACACACACACACACACACACACACACACACACACACACACACACACACACACAAAACTTACCTGTGGGAACTTGACAATAAGGTCATGCGGAACGCCCATAATATTGTGGATGTAGTCAAATATTTGGGTCAATTTCCTCTTATTAGCTGTCAAGACTTTAGGAACTTTTGTGACAATGTGCTGGATTTCATTTCTCTTAAAGCCGAACTCTAGTTCACACACCTGAATGAAAAAGGCAAAAGCAAAGTTTGTTTTGTACACTAAACTGAAAAAAAGAACTGTACAGAGAACTACTCAAACAAAACTGTACCTAAAAGCAACTGCTTTTTTTTTTTAATAAACAATGCACTATACCTTTAGGTTTTCCTTTACTGGCTCTAAACTGCCACACAGTAATCTAGGCAGACGAGTCACAACATCTCGTGTCTGAAACCAAATTAGATGCAGTTTCATAATTTGTATTTTATCAGTTAGACAAGAAAAAACACAATAAATTTAAAGCATTAAAGATCGCTCACTATGGTTACAACCACAATCAGAACTGTAAAGAATTTTTACGATCAGATTTTTTAAATCTTAACTTTAAGGCTACCGTTAAGGTGGCCAGATTTGACTTACATTTCTTACATATGCTGCTTTCTGTACTTCCCAACTCTTAATGTGGATTCATATTCCCTTTTCACTGTGCAGTATACTCAATACATCATCATTAATCCTCACCTTATGAGCACTGAGGCCCAACTGCGCCTGAAAGAATCCCAGGCGGTTGTCCAACCTAGGAACGCTGAAGTTGAGCAGGTATGGAGCTTTGCTCACCATGGCGGCAACAGACTCCAAACTGAAGTTCTTTGACTTCAGATATGCGACCCTTTAGCATAAGAATAAAAGAGTAACTAATATTTTCATTAAAAACTGTTCTATGAAATATTAGATGCAGGCTGCAAGTATATAACTAGTTTTTTTCTCTCTCTGTCTCTACCAGAAATTACAATCATTGCTAGCCTGTCTAAGAAAGTTTCAGCCTTAAATGACTGCCAAGTGAAGCTGAGTGTTCACATTATCACACTAGATTTAGTTTGGGATCTCTGTATGCTGAGATAACCATTGCCATTGCATTCATCCACCTATTTCTGTACGTATTCTGGTAAGTTTCTCTCTCTCTGTGTGTGTTTATTTCTGTGTAATAATTCTGTGTAGTTAGGAGAACACAGGTTCAGTTCCAAATTTCACTGTGATGCCTCCGGCCTTTGCATAAATTTGTGAAACTTCATCAGCTTTGGATTTAATCTAAAGAAGTATTGACTGAGCTGAACCAGGTATTTGAGGAGAATTACAATGTAAGACTGACCTTCTATGAGGAGATATCTCTGAATGATAAAGCAACACAAAAGACCGCGTAAAATCACTATTATTTATTATTATTCGAATATATTCTAATATTAGCTTTTAAAAACATATGCTGCTCAGCTTAATGGGTTTTTATCTTTCTATCTAGTAAATATATCTTATTTTTTGGGGAAAGAGGAAAAGGGATAGGCATTTTGAAACTAGTGCAGTGTCATACTTAAAGTCACTGCTAGCTTGAATGACATCCATAAAACCTTTAGTTTACTACTCATCTAATGAAACTGCTGTGGACAACATTTACACTAACCGTACAAACCAAATAACATGTAATGGAAGAAATATACTAGTAGCAAAAAATAAGATATTTTTACTAGATAGAAAGATAAAAACCCATTAAGCTGGGCAGCATACGTTTTTAAAAGCTAATATTAGAATATATACGAATAATAATAATAAATAATAGTGATTTTACGCTGTCTTTTGTGTTTGCTTTATCATTCACAGATATCTCCTCATAGAAGGTCAGTATTACATTGTAATTCTCCTCAAATACCTGATTCAGCTCAGTCAATACTTCATTAGATTAAATCCAAAGCTGATGAAGTTTCACAAATTTATGCAAAGGCCGGAGGCATCACAGTGAAATTTGGAACTGAACCTGTGTTCTTCTAACTACCCTTTTTACAGTGTTTTCTTTACTGCTCAGATAAATGGCTTAAAACAGTTTGCTCAAGACTAAGACTAAGACTTTTGCACAGTACCATATATCACAACAGAGTTATGAATCAGTATTACAAACAAACCACTAGTCTAATACATACTAGAGATCTCCACTGACCTGGCCTGCATATTTTCCAAGTTCTCAGTGAGTATGAAGGGGTTTTTGGTGAGCAGCGGGCCTAGCCGTGAGTCTTCAATGCCCAGGTCTTTTAGGAAAAACAGTCTTGGTGCCACGTCTGCTTGGAAGTCCAGCCTCACCAGCATGGAGCCTACGTTTGGCCGCTGCTCTAGTTTTGACAGATCAACCCCTAGAAAGAGACCCAGCACACTGCACTTCACAGCACATATTCTATTGTATTACATTTTTGCACACTTATTCTTGTATTTTTATTTGAAATATACTTTTCCTGTATGTTATGATTCCCTTAATGTAGCCTCCTCAAATTTCTCTTTAATATAATTATGTGATGACTTTTAATTATGCACTATTACACATTTAACTATAGTCCTAGACATATTTTACTACTACTTGTAAAACTATGTACATGACAAATTAAAAAAACCTTAAATAAACATAGGCAGGAAAGATATACCTATCTGTACCAGGTTTCTTAACGTTTCTGATTTCTCCACGTAATCCCTCAGGGTGAATGTAGCAGGCGGGAGATTAGAAGGTACAGTGATCTGTACAGCATCCTCCTCACTGATCTCCTCAAAAGGAGACACACATGGCACTGCATCCATATCTGTACAAGATAGCACTTTATGATCGTACATGTGTTAAGAAAGAAAGTAAGGTAAAATCCTGAAAAGTCCTGAGATGCATGGGCTTTACACTATCAGGGACTTTAATGACATTGCATTTTAAATACATAAACATTAATATGAAGTTAGTTCCCCTTTCGCAGCTTCCACTCTTCTTGGAAGGCTTTTTACAAAGTTTGGGGTGTTTCTGTGAAGAATTTCCCCGAAATATTTTGGTATTCCGAATCATTAAGATTGCCCTTCACTGTAAGTAAGGAATTTGGCCCAAACCCTGAAGAACAAGTTTGTCCCAATACTTTTGTCCATATAGCGTACATACCTAAGAAAGCCTGCGCTGAATGTCTGCTGGATGCTTGGTGCAGGTCTAACTCCTTTGTATCGTTCCCATCAGATTTCTGCTGGAGATCACTGCTTCTTATCTGGCTGAGTGATGAGACGGTCTGTCCCTCGGTGAGGTACCGAGCCCCCCGAGACTCCCACTCGTGACTACGTCTGGTACGGTGGATCAGAGGGGCCGAGCTGCGGCTGGACGGTGTAGAGAAGTAGAAGAGCGCATTAGCAGCTCTGACATCCTGAGGGATGAGTGAAGCTTGAGCTTTCCCCCACGGCAGTGCTGAACGCAGCACACATACACAGCTTCGACACACAGACATGTTCTCATAAACCAGCTGACAGGACACCGACGAGTGATTTCACACGAACTATCAGTCTATCTGCTGAATTCGGACACTATAAAACAGAATTCGACTTATAAGCAACGATATACATCACCTAACAGTTTCTGCTGAGGATCGCCACACACGCCATGCTTACTGTTACTCTTTTTACTCTCTTGGGCAAAACACACCGACATATGATGCCCTCTGCTGCACTGGAGCGACTGTTCGCTACATTACAGCGCATTACACTCAGAGCTCGGGACCTCAGGTATAACAGAGCATGTCTGCTAAAATTAGACATGCACACACCTGTATTCCGGGGTTTGTGCTAGCTCACCTACTTTCAGTGGAGGGCAATGTTAGTGCTTCAGCATATTAAGACATTTTGCACCTCACGCTTCCAACTTTGTGGACACAGTTTGGGGAAGAGACATTTCTATTCCAGCATGACTGTGCCCCAGTGCACAAAGCAACCTCCATAAAGTCATGGCTGGAGTTGTGTGGAAGAACTTAACTGGCTCACACAGGCTTTCTCGTCCAACATCAGTGCCTGATCTAATAAATACACAAATTACCACAGAAACCAGTTGGTGGCCTGGTGGTTAGGGCATTCGCCCTGCGACCAGAAGGTCCGGGTTCGATTCTCAAGACCGCTAGGCACTTCTGAGGTACCCTGAGCAAGGTACCGTCCCCACACACTGCTCCCAGGGCGCCGTGTTCCTGGCTGCCCCCTGCTTCACTTGGTGAATGGGTTAAATACAGATGAAGAATTTCGTGCTGTTCACACTGTGTGTTGTGGTGTGTTCACGTATGACAAATGGTCACTTTCAGAAACGTCAAAATCTTGTGGGATGCTGTTATAGCTGCAAGGGGGACCAACTCCATATTAAAGTCTGTTTTTAAATACAATGGCATTAAATGTATAAATTTTTTGGAGAGGTGGGGTGGTGCTTTCTATTCAGTACATTACATGTGTAGTATAAGGACAGCACTTACTGATTTTAGCAGTTATCTCTCATTGGTTACAACTACTCATACATTCAAATATTTTGCATATTGTATACCCTACTTGCCAAATTAAAAAAATATCTAAATAAAACAATAATTTAAAAAATGTTTCAGTATTTCTGCATGAAACAATCTGAATTAATAAGGTTTAATTCAGATTCAGGTGTATTTATAAACATCGATTTAATCTGTGATATTTTTATATTTTTCAATGTTCTACAGTGCATCTACTTACCTGCCTCTAGCAGGTGCTTTTTGCCCTTATGTCTGAGGATCTGCGTGTGAGTTTAGACATTAACAAAGCAATAGGGACCACTGAAGCTATAAAGCCCTCTAATTGCCTTTGTTTCTTGAAAAATAAAGTGATTAAATCTATTATAAATATATTCTACCTTTTAAAAAATAAAGCTAACACAATCTTGCACAATTGACTCTTTTCTCACATTTTATTACAAAAATTATCCGTTCAGGGCTACAGGCATATCGATAACAAAAAGTGTAATGGTAATACTTAGTATTTTCAACAGTTTTCATATAAACAAACAAAACAGAAGCTTACAAGGCAAGTCTGAATAAAAGATGTACTGTAACAGGACATGATTACATATATCACATAAGGTAGAATATAAAAACAAACGGTTGTCGTTTCTGTAACAACATTTGGGCTTTTCAAACATAAGGCTAGCAACAGATGATAAAACCAACATTTTTTTCCCCTAGAGTGCTTGCACACTGGAAAGGGGAAAACATGTTTAAAACAAATGGCACAATGTCAAATATAGCATTTAATTTAATGCATATCACAGTAATTAACAATCAGTCTCATCTCAGTTTTGTCCTGATGACAAATTCGAAGCTGCCCGTAGGTGCATGTTCATAACATTCAGGCTCTGAGAGCTTTGGGCAACTACTATTTCCATGTAAACTTTGTCAGAAAAATGTGCTCCATTCTTAATGACATCAGGTAAATTCTACAAATGACTTTTTCTTGTTTTTTCTGACTGACCTTTTTTTCAGTATTAAGCCCGATACTATTATTATCATTATTATTATTATTATTGTTATTGTTATTATGGAGCACTTGTTCATGTTAGCTTATGAAGGAGAACCATCAGTCTAATGAAAATGCACACAAACCTATTATATATCAGGCAACATATTCTATTTGAAGCATGCAAAATGAGCGGACCTAGTTCATTCTCAGATGTAAATTAGAAATGTTAGATAAAAAAAAAAAAAAGAGAATTAGTGGAGACATTTTTAGAAATGAAACAATAAGACCTCTTTAAAATGATCATTTTTCAAATGAGTGCTGAAAGCCACAAACTACTGTTGCTCTGTAGTGTCAATTATGCAATGTGACTGCAACATGATTCTATATAAAATAAGATATCCAAAACCTGCTCCAACATAAAAATCCATCTTCTACTTGAGAGACAGACATTACATACAGGTCGCTTAAAGACACACATAAACGTAACAGCATATACAAACAAAAACAGTAAAAGAATAAAACCTGCCAGTGTAATGTCACTTGACCGTATGGAGTGGTAGTCTATATGATGTGAAATCTGGGGCCAGGGGTGGCAATGATGTCACTGTAGGGCTCATCCTGGGTCAGTTCCACTGCCTGCTGCTTCTTCAGGACCAGAAAGCTGTAGAACTTGGCCGCTGCCTGCTTCTTGTTGTTGTTCTTGCAGAGCTCTAGCAGGCTGATCGATTCTGCTCCAGTCTTGGCAAGCACCCTCTATACAAAGAGTTCATGAAGAGAAAGGAGGACCCATGAATGGAATCTAATGATACATTGGGCTTAATGCAATTAAGGTTTCAAAGGGAACATATAAAAATGAAAAGAAACAACCTTAACTGAAAAGGGAAAAATATAAACAGGAAGAAACAAATCTCGTTTTTAAATGTGTGTTTAGGTATTTGAGGGCAAGCCTGCGAATCATTATAAAGTGAACAAAAACATAATAGACTGTTTAATTAAATATAGCTGTAGTTAGAGGTCTGTATTGATATTTTGAAAGGTTAAAATCCAGGTCAAAATCCCCATTCAAGATCTTCATTCTAGTCAAGATCCTTATTTATGAAATTACTGTAAGTAAACCTCTGAATCAAAAATCAAGAAGCACAATTTGACTGTTTCTTCTTATGCCATGTTTCTTCTTATGTATCCTGGCAAGTGATATTTCCTTAAATCTAATCAATATATCAAAAAACTATTTACTGACTAAGTTCTTGTGGTGAAGTGTGTTATTGAAATCTTTTTCTTTAGGTGATTTAGCTCACGCAAAAGAGACAATCTCCAGCCGTACCTGCAGGCCATGTAACATCTGCTGGGTCCTCTTATTCCACCTCCTCTCCTCCTGGTCCTGGTCACCACCCTGGCCTTCCTCCTCCTGCAAAGCACAAATGCCAAACTAATAAACAAACATGCCCTATAAGTATATGGTAAGGGCCTTTACTTTTATTTTGAGACTGGAGCAGTTTTAACGAATTCTCATTCAGAAACCGTTCTCACCTCTTCTTCTTCATCATCATCTTTCTTCTCCTTGCTCTTCTCTCCAATAAGGTCAAGCTCAGGAATGAGCTGGGAGATGTGAGTAGGCTCCTCTGGAGGGAGCTCTACCGGCGGCATGTTGATCCGCGTTGCCGTAGACACGATAGAGGAGCGGTCGTCATCCAGCATCTACACACACACACAAATCAATCAGCTGCCTGTTTAGACCGGTGTTAAACAATCAAAGGCTCCAAAGAACAGTAATGCCATCTGAATTAAATTGTAGTAAACACTAGATAGATCATATACTGCAAACTACTGGTTCCTGCACAACTGACAACAAAAGACATTTTGACACTGTTGGAGTCCTTCCTCCAGAAAAGGTGTTGGGACTCACAGGTAAGATAGACTCTGTGTCCGGTGCCTTGCGTTTCTGGCCACGGTGGCCAGATGGGGGAGGCATGACTGACTCATCCAAGTTTGTACGACTCGTCTCCATGGCAGAGGCCTGTAACACACTTGGCTCCTCTAGGATAGTCTGGTCTAAAATGACATAGGCACACACAAACACCAGCACAAAGAGAAGTTTATTTAGTATACAGGTACACGAATATTTGATGTGGCATTTTATTTTTGTAATTTATTGTTACCTATTTTTTATGTTATTATTAGTGTGATAAATTATGCCACAATGTGCTCTTCTAAGCATATTAGACATGGATATATTCAGTGCACTGACCAACGGCATGTTTCATATTTTCACATACTTAATTTTGGTTTAGGAATCAGATTACTGTTTAATAGTGTATATATAACTGTTTTTGTCAGCTGTCTTGCAGCTCAGATGTATGGCCTGTTTTAAGGAATGACTCTTTGGATGCTTCGAGCCATCTAGCATCGTTCCTGCAAAGCCGTGAAAGAGTGTGGCACTCTAAATTAGAATTTCAGCAGTCGCCCCAGCTGTCTGAATCCCCACTACCATACAGCATTAACCAATCCTGGAATGTTAACACAAGCACATATTTTCACATAGACACGTGACATTTTCTTTTCAAATCGTTTTTCTGCCTCAATTGTGGGATTCATCTTGCGAGGGAAGTGTAAACAAGCCTTACACTATCACCTTAATATAGTTTCTCTTTTACAGATGTAAGGACATTGAAGGAATTAAAGCATGAGGTACACATTCCATAAGCATCACATCATAATGAGCCCAGAAATGAGTCACAAATATACTGGTGGTTAACACCATGAATACACAGGTGGCTAGAAGCTTATTGAGAGAGAAATCTGCTTATTTCTCACCAATAATGTCTCTCTGCTGTGCCAGGGACTCCTCTCTGGGAACTTCAGGGTTCTCTAGGTCTTTAAGGAACTCATCCAGGCTGTCTGCCTCTCCACCCTTCCTCCTCTTTCTCAGCTCTTCTGGCACAAGAGGGGTCAGGCACCGTGTGAACATCTGCAAAGGTGAAGCACACATTTCACATTTAACAAACAGCTCATTCAATATACATCTTGCAACAGAAATAATGAAAGAGACTGTTGCTGAACACGAGAGGTAACTTGTTAAAATCTTGTGACAGGAGAATGTAAAAGTAAGTGAGGTACTTGCTGTTAGCGTTAATGGTCACCGCACAGCCTAATATGATAAGTTTTGGGGTTTGGTCCGTCCCCATTGTAAGAAATACTTGTGCTGAGACATTATACAGTTCAATAAGAAGCAAAGAAATGCAAGACTTGACAACTCCTGCGAGAGAAATGAGAAATGCTCCCTGTCACTTATTATTCTAATCCTTGAGTATGCTCTCCAGTAGCTCTAATTTTTTCCTAACCTTGAGCAGCCTGCTATTCCAGAGAGGCTGAGCAGGAAGAGAGAAGAGCTTCTCTACTCCCCCTGTCTCCTTCCACATCATTAGCTTCTTAGTAGGGGGAGCCAGGTCCAGAGTGGTAACAATGTCCGAGTAGTCACTAAGCTGAGCCCGGATAGTCTTACTGTCCAGTTCCTTCACGCTGTCCACAATCAGCTTCCTCTTCCTTTTAGCTTTGGTTTCCTTCACTGAGACATGTAACAATGGGAGAAAGATTGTAAGATGCAGTTTGTACAAATAAATAATCAATAATGTACAAATAACATGATTATGCCTGAATAACATGAATAACAATGCTTCATAACATATGATGCCATTAACATCTTATTTATAGGTAGACACTATATTCAAGCTTACTGAGCATTATTATTTTTATGAGACACTAAGGTCCCAACAAGCTAACCTGTGATGTCAATTGGCTCTAGGGCAAAAGCTTCCTCCTCGTTGTGCACTAGGGTGGTCTGCTCTGTCTGGTCAGTCATGGTGGGGACCTGCTCCACAGGGCCAGAGTCTGGGCTGTCAGGACCTCCCGCTGCTATACACAATACATCCATTCATTAGATTCTTCACTGTTCATGTAACAGCAGACAATAACCACAACTCGTGAATACATTGTAGATTTCTTACGGGACAGGTTGTCAAAGTCATCATCGTCATCTGCACCATGATCCTGTGGCATCATGACACTCTCAGTAATGGCAGGAGGGTCATCAAATATACCACCACCATCCTCATTACTAAGGAGCTTGTCCACTGTAAGCACAACAAACAGGCTATAACTTAAACTATGCATACTGGTCTGATCACTAAGCAGTTATTACTATGCAGTTTCATGTGTAACAATAACCTTTGCCAAACGACCTACTTACCCAGCATGCCACCCTCAGAGCTCTCCATGGGGTTGTCTCCAAAATCATCTTTGTATTGGTCATACTCCAGATGGTTGGACTTATCCGTGATCTGGCCGCTACCAGATTCCGGCTCAAGCAGCAGGTTGGAAGCAGAAGCTCCGTGGATAATGTCCACCTCAAATGCACTTTCCTCTCGCATCATTTCCCGGTCGTCCATTCCAAAATCAGCTGTGTGGAATAGAAAACACCCCTTGTTGTATAGATTGCTTAAACTGGTTAAAATCAGGGAGTTACATATTCAGAAGAAAGAAGTTTGTTTTAAATCTCTTAGGCAGCAGTTTTAATAGAAAATTTAGGGCAGAAAAAGCATATTGCGATGTAAATTTACTTTTGGCCCCCGACTGTGAACTACATCAAACTCTGGTGGTAATCAGACTTTTTTAACAGCTAGAGCTTCTAATCAACCTCAAAGCTTTTATAACAATGTCCACTGCAAATTTCAACTAATGTAGAAAGTGAGACAGATACATGAATGAGAGAGTTCCTTACCAAAATCATTTTCTTGCAGTAAATTCAAGTTGCCCACCTCCTCTCGCATGGTGATTTCCTCTACACGAGATTGATTCAGGGTAAACTGCTGGGCAACGTCAATATCACTGTAATACACAGAGCAATTTTAACGACTAAATATGACAACTGTTCTTCTTTCTGAATAGATTTCAATCCATGTAAAATGATTATAACAGATATGGCGGAGTAGTAGGGGAGCCTGGTCCCTAATAACATTCTGCTCAATAAAACATTTTTGCCAGGGTTGTATGTACAGGTACAGTTGACCTCAATGTTGCTAGAGGTGAGATGAAGTGCTTACTCCAAGTCGGGGAGAGGCTGATCAAAATCATGGAATTCCTCAGGCAAGGTGATAGCATTGTAGGCAGCTTCTCGGTTCTCCTCAGGTAGATCCACCACACCTGTGTCAAATGGAGAGTACCAGGTAGATTTCTTTTTTTAACTGTAAGATAAGATACTAGGTTACATTAGGGTTTCATCTGAAAGAAACCCATACCTGGACGAAATGCCATTTTGATCTTAATAAAAGCCTCATTGCAGTCAGCAAGCAGGTACTTGGCTTTTCTGTGGTAAATCCGCACAACTCCCAGCAGTAAGTGACCAGATGTGCGCAGAGCCATTTTTACCTAGACAAACAACCAAACAAAAGAAAGCCCACACAAATAAATGGCATTCAACTTTCCAAAAGATGTAAAAAAAAAAAATTGAGCATTCTGCGCATTACTGAAAAAAACAAAATCTGATATACTGTGTTTAAACAGCTTTAGTGACTATTGCACTCTCACCTTTGGAGAGATGATGCTTTCTACGCTACTCTCCAGGTTGCACTCAAACACGTGGGCTTTGGTCAGCTTTTTATCCCAGTGGGCCGCCAGCCAGATTTTGGCCAGCGGCCCACGTTTGCTGAGCACAAAGTGGGCGTAGAACATCGTCCCAGCACCTTCTCACAAGTGAGGTGGCGGGGGACGCCAAACCTGAAGACGGCAAACATGATTACTGATTAGATGCACATGCAGGAGGCATAAAGCAAAACTCACTCAATACTATAAAAGCCACAGGTGATCTACTGTTCTTAATATCAGCATCTATTTTGCTTCAACATCACAAACATTTAAGCTATTGTTTTTCCTCAGGTATTATTCTCCTGACTAGACAAGTTGATCAGAACAGAACGAGCAGGCCTAAAAGACTTGTAAAAGAGATTTAGCACTTAATGCTGTTCTCTGGTTCTGACACTGTCCTGAAACTTAACGTCTCCTCTTTTTGTTTGTCGCTTTGAACTTAAGGTGTCTGCCAAATGCCTTTAATAATAATATTAATAATAATAATATTAATAATAATAATAATAATAATAATAACACAAGCGAGCGTCGGGACATGTTTATAGGTCACCGAACTGATCACTTGCAAAATATCTTCTAGAACGTACTAAATTTGACAAATGTATTTAATGCAAATATATTTTATTTATAATAAACTTACACAAGTGCTATAGTGCATAGTAAAAACATTAAAGGCTGGAACACTGTGTGGCTCCTGACAGACTGCACGCTCTGTGTGTGGGAGTGACTGACGATCTGTCAAGCACAGCAACATTAAGGCCTGGGATACTGATTGCACTTCACTTCATGCAAACACATTGTTATTAACAGCCTTCTGCACAACGTCAACAGAGATTTTTGTTGGGCTCCAGCCTAATAGGTAATAACACATCCAAAAAGAGAAAATGCATTAGACAGCACGGTGCAGTTGTTAGTGTCGGTGCACGCCTCTAACGGTAGTAAACAGATTTCCAGCAGTTTGCTTCATTTGGCTTCAGAATGGGCTCTTTCATTATTTCTTTTGTGGGAGAGACGCTGTGACTGCATATATTGCATCTAAGAATCGAGCACTTGATGTACTACTCCCGCTTATGACAGGGTTAGCTTAGGAAGCTAACTAGTTAGCCAACCGCTACATAGCCTAGCTACCGAAGACCAGAATAACGGTGCAAAAGTGTGCAGCATTAGAGGATGCACACTTTTAAGCCAAACGACTGGGTTTTACTCGACATTACTTACACAAAACGCTCCTATCGTAGCTTTTCTTGTTTGTCCACCGTACGCAACAGTCAAGGAACCTCTCTCTCCCTCTTTCTCTCTCTCTTGCTTTCTCCTCCTCCTATGATACAGCTTGGGTAAAACAAACAAAATGGCGCCGGGCTCTCGTCTTGTGCCCGCTCAGAGCTTCATTACAACCGGCCGGACGCTTAAAGGCACACAGGCTGGGAGCTGCTCAATTACTTTTACATTACATTACCTTATATTACATTACATTGCATTTCATTATATTACATTACACTATATTCAATTATATTCTATTATTTTACATTACATTGCGTTTATTTGGCAGATTATTCTATCCAAACCGACTAACAATATAAGGAAGTTTCAATACAATATGAGATTTAAGTGTTAAATCTTGATGTAAGAGTAGTGCAATAAGATTAGGAGAGGGAATGCTTCCTGTACAGTCTTCAGGTGTTGAAGGTAGAGGGGAAAGAGTAACCCATTTACCTGCTAAACATTTGTACCATTTATAGATGCAGATGCTTTTCAAATGACAAGTAATTCACTTTTCGAAGTGAGCAAGTGATGGGTCATTTTCTGCCTAGGGTGACTGCAAGTTATAAACTTGTTCTAAAAAAACCCCAGTCCTTCACAATAACCTATTTTAAAAAGTATATAAAAGCATTACAATGAAAATGAATGAATTTCAAAACATCTGTCGATTTTTATATGAAGAAAAATAAGTCTCAGCACGATAACATCAGTGGCCAACATGCTGCTCTCTTTTATTTTAAAAGATGTAATACCATTTATAAATGCCTTACAAATGACAAATAATTCACTTTAATTAATTATTAAGTGAGCAAGTGAGGGGTCATTGTCTGCTTAGGGTTGCAGAATGTGATGCTGCAAGTTAAAAACGTGCTGTAAATAAAAACAGGCCTTCAAATAATCACACACCTATTTGAATTAGTATATAAAATATTAAAGTGAAAATAAAATATCTTGTAGTACATTGTATATTAAGTTGTGTTGTATTGATATAGGTGTTAACAGGTTATACTAAATAACAGGGTCCCTTAAAGACACATTTCACATGTAAATAAGACATTTTTTTCACACACTGGTGAAAACCTGTGAGATTTTATGCAATTAATTAATTACTCACTTGAGAAAAAAAAGCTTGGCTATAAAAAAAAAACATCCAGTCACATGTGAACATTATACCTACTATAACATATTTATTTTGAAGGCAGTTTGAACAGGGCTATAGTATTTGAAGGACTGGATTATGTCTTATGTGGGACTGATCACCCCATTACAGCAGGACTCACTCTTCAGTCTCATGGTGCTAATTGTGTTCTTCTTAGATATTGAACTGAGGCTGCTTAAATTGTGGGCCTCAGGCCAGACTTGGCTTGTGAACACTTTTCTGGTGGCCTGGCACACATCCATCCACTTTGACAGTAATGTGAGTTTTAAACCTCAAGTACCATCATAGTGGATGTTTAGACACAGACAGGTTATTACCCATAGATTTCTTGCAAGTTTATGTCCCTTGGCCGACAGTCTCAATTACAGTTTGGCTCGCCTGCACTAAACACTTTAACTAATTTGGATATCAGAAGCACTTATCAAATCTCAGATTGTATTACTTCAATGCGGAATGTGATAAAGAGGAAAAAAACACAGGGTGTCCATAAAAGTGTCCATTTGTTATATATGAACACATTAGTTATACATGGAACACACAGCAGGCAGTGTGAAATCTGTCCTCTGCATTTAACACATTCATCCAAGTGAAGCTGTGCCCAGGAAGCAGTGTGTGGGGATGGTAACTTGCTCAAGGATACCTCAGTGGTGCCACTGAGTCCTGGGATTCAAACCTATGACTTTTTGATCACAGGGGCAACTCCCTAACCACCAGACCACTAGCTGCCCCATACTATAGTGCATATACTATGTGCCCCATGGCATGTACCATACTAAATAGACAATAATAGCAATAATAATATAAAACCAAAACTGCATTAATTAATATGTAATCTATTGTTTTAGGGTAACTTAATCAAGGCGTTATGTCTGTGATTTAAGATGAATCAGGACAATAGCAGAACATATTTTTTGTGATCTCTGATGCATTCCTATTAGAATGGTACATCCTGGAGCAGCCACAAACGAGGCTTAGGTCACTATGCCTGATATCGAGCGTCAGTTAGGGGAAACCTGTATAAAGCTTTCCAGGATTGTAATGTGGGACAGAACCTCTTTCTCTGAAGTTATGAAACTCTGTCCAGTACCTTTGGGACGAGTTGGAGTGGGATCCACTTTATGGTTCAGAACTAATGAACTAAAATCAGCCATCGGTACAACAGAGTCTTACGATCATTTGACACTGAGTAATAAAGATGAGGGAGTTCTATATCGTGCTGAGACATGGTTTTGACTCTTGTAATATATAGTATGACCATCAGGTGTCACCCTGACTCCATTAAAATAAAATCCAGTCCCTCCTTCCTTTAGTGGCACTGACATCCACTGCATGGTCAATTAGAAGCAGAGTTAGCAATGATAGGCCAAGAAAGTGCCTGAAAATGAAATGCATGTCTAGTTTACTACTAATAGACTAATATGGTATTCACTTCTTTATGAAACTAGGCCTCTGGGAAACATAAGATCACCACAGCAGTGATGTCTGGTGGTCTCTGAGAACTGGGTGTGGTCTCTTTAAAATTGGTTTTATATGGTGAAAGTATGAGAAAGTTTGGAGTCCAAAGCTTGCACTATGCATTTCATTATGGGTGTTTATAGATGTGAAATTTGCAAAATACTCAGAAATAATCAGAGGATATCCAGTGTCCAGTGGCAGTAATCAATTAGTCATACAGGTGGATGGCTTACTATAATAATAAGAATTACATTCCAGTATGAGTTGCAATTAGACCTTTGTCTTGTCCCCCTTTTTCCTAGGGCTGCAGCAGTTTCCAGAGAATGGACTGAAACAGGGATTTTGTAGCTTTTTGTTTTGCTTTCAGAAAACAGCTGTGGTAAGTCACTAGTCTCACTTTTTTGCCTGTGGTCAGTAGATGTTACATATATACTGCTACAATGTTTCACTTTTTCTTACACATC
Source organism: Phenacogrammus interruptus (assembly GCA_037974425.1). Classification (NCBI taxonomy): domain Eukaryota; kingdom Metazoa; phylum Chordata; class Actinopteri; order Characiformes; family Alestidae; genus Phenacogrammus; species Phenacogrammus interruptus. The sequence goes on along the minus strand of JBBPCW010000139.1, from coordinate 10,824,785 downwards.
TTACATGATGCTTTACATTTTGAGAAACACCTTGCAGATGATCAGCATCGGAAGGGGAGCATTGCTAGCAGATTTTAATGACAGT
>JBBPCW010000139.1:10805517-10824600 GCA_037974425.1 Phenacogrammus interruptus | reverse complement strand
TGCAATTTGTCACAAATTAACATCAGAAGATAAACTTTAAACAGCTTTTCATTACAGACTTGAGCAGGTATTGCATTCTTAAATGTAATCATTTAAAACATGGTTGTGTGTGTGTGTGTGTGTGTGTGTGTAAAAGCTTGCGCTTCTGGATGTTTGCAAGCCTAATGCCAGCTGAATGGTTCTGACACATCCCTCTTATCTCATGCAGCGGTTTGATCCATAGGAGTCATGCATGCTGCCCTTACACTGTCCTTTTGCTCCTAACTATGCTGCCACCTCCCATTCAAGTGTTTTGCATAAATCACGGGTGCTTTGGGTAATGAATGGGAACAGCCATTTCAACCACATTGCCTTTTGTGTGAGGGGCTTTGGAGTTGGAGCGTATGAATTTCCATTACCCCTCCCTGACAACTGAACTGCTTACTTTTAATTGGAAATGATTATAACTCTCTCGTGAGCTTTACTGCAGAAGGCTTTTGGCGCGCGTTCATTCTCATATGGCGCCCACAATGTCATCCCAGAATGAGACATCCATCAAATCTCAAGGCAGGAGACACTTTCTCTCCAGCAAGCGGAAAGGAAAGTGACCTTGAGCGACAAGGGAAAGGGGAAACTTCCCTCTCTCCACATCTCTTCCCCTCTTTCTCTCCTTTCTTGCATCTAGTCTTCTGTTCTGCGTTTCCTGCCACACATACTCTAAGATCATCCTCTTGCCTTTGTGGGCTGCCTCCTCTATCACAGGCTTTCTTTCTTTTTTTTTCTTCTTTTTTTTTACCTCTTACAGGTATGTCTTCTTTCACATCTCGTCCTCACGGCTGAAGTTCAGTCGAGCTGCTCGAGCAAGCTTCAGTGGGGAGCTCATCAGCTCTCTGGTGCAGGCAGATGCAGTCAGGGGTAGGGTAACATGTTGGAGACATCTGCACCCGCTCTCCTGTGTAGCCATGGGTGCATTTGCAATCTGTATTTGCAGTGAGTGGGAAATGAAGGCAGCAGTATGGAATGTGTTGGTATGGGTATGGCTATCACACGGGACGCCAAATATGGCAAAGCAAGAGTCTTCCCTTTTCTGCTAGCTAAAGAAGAAATGGAGCAAAGGTTCATTTGTTACTTAGACATTCTCTCACGAATCCCAGTTTGGGACATGGTTTCAAACAGTCGTGCAAAGGCTGTGTTTAAAGGAGGCATCACTGCACGGGATTCTGAAAACGTTTCTTTTTCAGCTCCAATAACTTAACAATAGGATTCCCCTGTTTTATGAATGGTTTAAAATGAATGTTTTAATAGTTAATAAGTGGGCCCTAAACACACACCTTAAAATCATTAATAGCAGTTATGGTGTTGTTCCTGATGAATATAGATGTGATGAAGCTGACAGATATAATTCTGACAATTTAGCAAGCACGAGGTCACTATCACCCTTTTGATTAATAACTGCCTAATTTTAAGGTGTTTACAACTTAAGTAATTACCAGTAATAAACAAAATTTTAAATCACTTACAGACCCTTTATAAGTTTTGTCTAACCATAAAGTGGTACAGGTAAAATTAATATACCTGAATGGAAGTGGTACAGGGGAAAGATTTGTCTGGAAAAACACAGGCTTTTCTTACCTTTTCCGAAGCTCCCAATGACCAAGAAGAGTTGTTGGGAGCAAAGCCATAAAATGTTGTTCTATAGCAAAAACAGTTATTTTTCACTGGGGCTATGGTCAGTCTGACTGCATAAATAGTTAATTGCATGGTCAAGTATTCATTATGATGGAAAATCTGATATATGGACCAGATGTGGTTCTTTAAAGAACTGTTTAAATAATGGTTCTTCATCACACCAAAAAGGTTCCACAACTCAACTTTTTGGTTCCTCAGGACATAGTTCTTACAGGAGCCAGTTTTTGTGAATGGGTTGTGAGAGAGTAGAGTGTGAAGTATCAAAATCATTTAAAGGTTTTCCTACACTCTTAGAAAACAAAGGTGCCAAATAAAAGTGAAAAACAGCCATTTAGGTGCCTTTACTTGTTAACTTTACTTGTTAAGAGTCTAGTGAAACTCTGTTATAGTGCCCACAGCTCTCATACAGGACTGCTGAGTCTTACTGAAAACATTCTGCTCCCACAGTGTGCTCAGGTAATAAAACTACAGCATCTTGTCTTCCTCTTCTTCTTCTACTCTGCAGCTCTGTTCCTCTATCTTTTGACTATTTTAACATTCTTCTACATTGTCCATTGTTTTTCAGCAGGACTATATGCTGTACTCCAAATAACTGAGGTATGATCTGCTGGGTCACAGTGGCAAAACAGGACGATTAGTCATGTCCTTGATCTCGCTGTAGGAAAGGAAAAATGGAGAAACAGAGAGAAATTGAAATGTCTTCTCATGTGCTCTGAGCTGTGGGACTGCAATGAAATACAGCGATGAAGAGATGAAAGGATGGACAAAAAGTCTTTAGGTCCACTATAACATATTTGCCCTCACTGCAAGAAGCCTCTGAGCTGTCATAATTTCACACAAAGATTAGGCTGAAGGAAAGCATGGCCTAGTTTCATCAAGTGCAAATGGAACCCACCAGTTCCCTTATTCCACACTAATCAAGCAGGCTGTGCCATCAGGGTTGCATCATCATGTTTGTATTCATGCCAATTCATTCTTACCTTGCTCTAGACACAACTCGTTTTCATCGGCACAAGGATGGATTTCATAAACTTTCATTTCTCTGAAGGAAGCTGCAAGCAGAAGCCACTGCTTCATTGCCATCTATCCATAAACTTTTCATTTTTCTTGTTTCATTTTCACACAGCAAGGAGTATCAGCATTCTGTGTGCTATCTGATTTCTTCATTTCTAAATGAAGTTCTCGCCATCAGTTTTTCTCACATTGTTATTTCTTTCTACATGTTGCTGCGAGCTGAAAATGATCACATTCAAATACAGTGTAACAGTTCACTTCCATTTCAGTGACTGCTTTTCGGTCTTGTTTTGCAATCCAAGAAAATGTGATGGATAGAACATTTCAATTAAGATTTGGCCAATTTTTTTCGTTCAAACATTTTAGAGACTGAATCTTACGTCACCTCAAAAAAGGCCAAAACACTCAACACAAACTCAATAACATTTTTACAATTTGCATGACGGAACTCTTAACCCCGAGCTAATGCTTGAAAATCATTATTAGCTAGGCTCCCTTTTACAGCTTTCTTGTTTGAACCCGTCTGTCTGTACCTTGAGAAAGGATGAGAAGCTCTCTGTGCATACACCACTTACTTCAATTTGGCCATTTTGGCTCAGCAAAAACACTGTCACATGACTGATGAATCAATCCAAGCTGTCACAGGTGGAGCCAGGCACACAATTTACTGTTGCAGGCACTGCCAGAGTAATTAAGGCAGAGTCAAAGGGAAATGAGAAGGGCCCACCCAACATGTATTCCTGGAGCTTCTCCTTTCAGCTCTGGCTGCAAAGACTGTGACAGAAGATGTGAGTCAAAGCTCTGCTAACGCTAAGACAGCCCACGCTAACACTGCACCACAACACCGTCATTTGATGTGTTTGTAGTACAACATTTACAGAGAGCTCATGAGGGCGGGTGCTGTAGAGAAAAACTAAACAACTGAATGAACCCATTCATATTCCGGACAACAAGAAAACAAACAATCATGCATGCGTAATAGTACACCAGAGTTTGAAGAGTGCTTCATTTAAACTGAATTTTCTCACCATTTAAAAAATGAAAGTCCCAAAATGATAACCTAAGTTTAGGATAGACTTAGATTTTACTTCTGCTTCTTGAAATGTTTTCCACACTAGTTTTCATGTTTAAATGGTGACATCATAGCAAAAGGGATAATGTGGCTAAGGCATGTCTTTCCCTGTTTTTAGTTTCATAAAACAACCTGGTTAGTCTGTCCTACGTTGTTATTGCACATTTCCTAAAAAAAAACCCCCACATACATATTAATGACTAATAATATAATCTATATTAAAAACACATGTCCAAACTTTGGTGTAGTATCACATCTACGGTTGGCATGTATTTTACCAAGTAGAAAGGACAAGGAGAACACATTACAAAAGGAATTAGCCTTTTTTAATCTTACATTGCATTGAAAATTTACATAATAGATTCATACATTTTACAAATAATTTCTCCATAAAAATATATTTCTTTACAAAAAACTTTTTTTTTGTAATTTTCTCTTTTTATATCTATTTTTGAATGCATTAACATAGGAGGAGTACCCAGCTGTACTGCAAATATTCATCTGCTTGATTGGAAAGAGTCTGTTCCTTGATCATATGGGTGTCTTCTTTTTATTGCAGTCAGTTAGAGGAAATGGGATGTGACCAGTCAGCTCAGAGTGGCAGGGAAGGGTAGGACCTCTTGAACATGGGGGTGGGTGGGGGGCTGTGGTGTTAAGATAACTAATGTCCAAATTGTCTGACCCACAGATTCAGTTAACGTGGAGAAAATCAGGCTGACAGAAGATAGACAGGGCAATGAGAAGAAGGGGAAGCAGCAGACCTGGGTCATGTGTTTTTTTTTTTTTGGTAGGCACTGTGTAAAAACGAGCAGTGTTAAAAATAAAAACACCGATTCGGGAACCTATGATGATAAGAAACTCTGGTTACTGTACAGTGTACATGAAGCATTATGGCCGAAGCTGAGCTAAAAACAAAATTAAACAAAATTAAACAAAAAAAGGCGTTCTAAAGATCACCGACTGATTTGTTAGATTTGGGCTGGACAGTGATGTCAGAATAGGCTCCCTGAAGTCTGCAGCTTTCTGCCCTGTCCACAGTGAACAGCTCACCCTCAACACGTTCACTAGTATGACCTGTAGGTTAGGGAGAATGTGATGAGAGGTACAGTACAGTAGAAGGCACTGGAATGAATCTCACAGCTTGGGGGCCTGGAAGCACGGTACTGAGGTAGTCTGACTCTGCCCAGAGTGATGGTTAAGAAGGGAAAGCTGAAAAAGAGCACTGGCAGGTGTCACAAATTTGGCTCCAAAGCAGTTCTCTCTGTACACTATTAAGGACAATAGAAATGACATCGCTTAACAATGACTTATGATAGTGACAATATGTAAATGTTGCTAGTCCCTATTTGAGTATTTAATGACACATCGCTCCCTATATGATCTTCCTAGCATTAACTGCTTGGAATCCAATTAGATTGGGCTGGATTTGGTATTAAATGACTCAATAGGTTAAGGACTAATTCCCCCATCAGTTTGCCCTTTTTATTAAGCATTTATTATCCCATCAGTGTCAGACTGAATCGGAACAGTGCTCCATGGCCCATATGTACTAGATAAATATGATCACATTGTTGCCACAATACACAGTTAACAAACATGCATGCTCCTTAATGTTGATGTAGTCTGAGTTTGTATAAAAGTCTATGGTACAAATGCCAAGTGCATTTTATTTTATACAAATTTCATAATAACAGTAATAATCATATTATATGAATGATGCATGATAAAAAATACCAAATTATCTTTATCAAATTTTTTAAAATGCTGGATATATTTAGCTGAAAAGTGATGAAGCACAATGACACTTCCCCACTGAAAGAATAGTTCGGACAGGAAACCATCAAGAACATCACGTCCTGTCTGCAGACTTCAGGCAAAATGCTGACATTTGTCCCAGAGGTCATAGTGTCTTGTACCAACATGGAAATACATAGCGAGTTATGACAGCAGTTTAAAAAAAGACACATCAGCGCTCCACATGACACTTGAAACATCAGTTTTGGATACGTGTTCTCTCGTTGAAACTCATCACATGTCACAGACTGCTTCAATGTCCAAACAAAGATATGACTGCACACACTGAGAACGAAAAGCTAAAGGGGTATGTATGGCCATTAAACAGTTGAGAACAAAATATTATTTATCACCAATGAATGAACCTACAAATATCTTTAGTTTTTTTGTCAATATGAACAGCACACTCCTTAAATTTTCTTCATTAACTTTTGATAGACTCTCTCTCTCCCTTGACCTCTCCCATGTGGTACATAGCACAAAAATATAGGTGGTGAATGCTCCTCGTATATATGCAATTAGATTTACAGATCCCTTTTCCTTAAAAAAAAGACCCAGTTGAGCGTGAAGAAGCACTCACAGAGTGCAAATAGAATAGCAGAAGAACTCTCCACACTTCTGCTTGTGAAGATTGAAGATTTTAGGTTTTTAGAGGCAAACTCCCCCCAAAAAATCCCTTTGTTGTCTTTGTTGTATTCCATGTCCTCTGTAGACGCACATGGTCAAATCATGGTTCCTGAAGAGTGTGCTTTAAATATCAGAGGAAGGGCCACAGTGCATCAGCTGGATGTTCTCTTGCAGTCTCAGAGAAATCCATCCCTGCCTCGGACGCCGTTATATCCACTCATTTTTTTTCCTTAAAAAAATGAACCCAGTGAAAAGAAAACCCCAACTTTTGTTCTCCCATTCAGGGGTCCTCATTATACCATTGTGCAGACTGTGTTCAAGTTGGGGTCGAATCGGACGGCTTTGCCCTCCACGGATTTTGCATTGGTGTTGTACATGGGGTTCTCGAAGGCGGCCTGCCCGTTGTTGTTCTCATGGACCGAGCAGCCTGTGTACTGGGTTTTAGGTGTAGTCCTTTTATAACAAGACAAGACCACGAAGACAACAGCATTAGTAACAAACAGTAAGATATTATGGACAAAGCTCTTGACTAGGCAGCATTAAAAGGCTGCATTAACAAATCTACACTGATAGAATATGTTAAAACTCAGATGCAACATGCAATGTTATAATGGAAAGTGTTCTGAATTTGTCAAATTCACAAGAAATCAATCAAACTGTCCCTGGTAAAAAATTAATTGTAAGAAATAAACTACCATGCATATTTATTAATCATATCCAGTGTATTTTCAGCTTCATATGCCAAAAGTCAATTGGTGAAACAAGCTTTTGTTCAACGGTTGTACAAATACACTTTCTTTTTACCTACTATATTTACTACTATTTTATGTAATTTTAAAATTGTCTATTTATAAAGTTTACTATTTATTATAGAATACACACACTTTCTTAAGAAGTGTGCTGTAATTCGTTCCACCAACTGAATGGCTACAAACAATTCAGTGATCATAAACCACATTTTCAGTGAAAAGAAGATCCACGGTTAAAAAGGCAAAATATTTTGTCCAGTTAAGTGGCACTTTTATGGATGAATTTATAAAACTCAAAAGCCTTTCATTCATTTATGATAAGTGTTTACTGCAGGAAATTGCCTTGTTCACTCACCGCTGTTTGTAGAGGTAAAAGCCAAAGCCTGCAAAAATCAGGGCGAAAAAAGGCACAAGAATTGCTATGGCCACAGAGCTACTGTTGGTACCGTGAGGTGGATTTGACGAGTTATTACTTTCTGACATGTTCAAACCTATGGGAGGTGAAAGCAGAAAAAATATTAAGAACAAATTCATAGTTATACTCACACAGTAAGACACAAAATTGAACCTCAAGCCAGGAAGGGAGTAATGCAAGAAGAAGTCTGCTCTCTAAAACAGCAGAAAATATTGCAGGTTCTCCAGTGCTTTGACCTAATTATCATGAAACTTCCAAGTTTAGAGTTGAGCTTTAACTCCCTGAGCTGCAAAAAAGGCCATGAAGCTGTACAGACAGATTCGGCTTTTGAGTTCCTTGCATGTCTGTTAGTACCTTTATGCAATGGTTATTTCCACTAAGCTTAATCCAGGGTAGTGAAAGTAAAAGCTACAAATCACTAATCTGAAGTGTTTCTGTATACAAACGACAGAAATGTGACCAGAAAACACACCAAAATTTTATACGCTAAAAGTTGCAAATTCTGCAACAAATAAATGTTTTGAAAATCACTCATTAAACCAAACCAGATTAAACATTTTTGAATGTAGTCAATTAAGCATTGCAAACTGCCCTGGAGTGTCCGAGCATTCAGAGATGCGAATAATCATTCTCAACTCTCCACTGAGTTTTCACAAACGGACAGTTTATAGCTCTGTACTCCAAAGGCATATTTATGAATATACACTTATTGTTAGTGGGTAACATTTTATTTAGGATTGAAAGGTTAACAGTTTTATATGACAAGACAATAGCTAATTGCATTAAAGTTCCAAATATCAAAATAATACAACACAAGGAAATATAAATGTGAGATACTTTACCCAGCCTTTGTAGGCCAAACTGGCCATAGTCTTTACCCTGTATGAAGCCTTGAAAGACATACGTGGCACCATCAGGTTCTGCAGACACCTGAAAGAAGATAGGAAGAGACATTTGTAAAAAACAAAGCCGCTTGCTGTAGAGATTAGAGTGTAAGATTCAGGGCAATTAATTACTACATAAATAACAGCGATTAACAAATTAATTGTCTTTTTTGATCTGAGTATGCCACTATTAAAGTACAAACTGCTTCTAAGCCAATGATACTTCCCAATAGCTCCCAGTGATGGGGAGAATCAGCTGAAGCTCAAATAAACAAACACTGTCCTGCCCTCAAAAGGTGCAATAGCACCAGACAGAGGTCAAAGGTTTTGTTGTTTTCATGGGACCTACGGTGTGCCTCAATAAACGTGTTTCTTGGTATTTTATATACATGCATTTGCCTTCATTCAATAGACAAAAATGCACCCACATTGGGTGTAAACGTAAGGTTGCGCAATAACTGTGGGAAATAATTGCGAACAGCTCAAATAACTGCGATATGTTTATGGAATAACTTGGATAGGACTGTGATGTTTCAGTATGAAACCACTTCAGATATTGATAATATATAGTTTGATGCATGTAAGGTTAGAGGTTAGGAAACAGTGCTCTTACAAAACCATCCAGTGACCACTGCTCCTCCTTCATCTTGCTCAGCGTGGTTGGAGAGGACGCTTTCACATCATACATGAGCAGCATCAACCTCGCTTCCTGGCTCTTATAGACACCTGCAACCAGGAGAAGCGCAGTTAGTCATCTACACACCGTCAGTCAAGCACAGCAGCAGACGCTGTGGCAGGTAATATTCTTTTCTTTTAACCACCCACTCCAACAAATAAGGTCATACTGAAAACAGACCCATATATGCATGGTTAATAGTATTCCCCACACTGAATGCAATCATAAAATCTATTGCATTCCATTGCCTCCCTAAAGCAGAATCAGTTAATGCTGTTCTCTTACATTCAGCGTCACCTCAGTGCTGTGCATTTCAATTATAACGTTCAGCAGGCAGGTACATTTCTCATACATGCGAGGGGTGCATCATCCACCTTTCAGTGTAATTACTGGCAGTGGCGTGCCAGGTCCAAGTACCATTGAAATGGCCATGATTAATTACAGAATGAAAAGCATGTGAGCATCAACTACATAAATACAGTCTCAGAGATGGAAATGATTAAGGCGGTGGAGGCAGATGACGTCTAATGATAGAGAAATATGTCAAAGTTCTATCAAACAGCATTAATATTAGAGTGCAGCAGAGGAATATGTTTAACTTTCTGAACAGAGGGACTTAAAGACGGAAATTAAGGGGAAGACATGCATTCCCTGCTTCAAGCAAACTGATAAATTCAACCAAAATTGGATTCTTTACGTTCTGCCCTGGAAATAAACACATGAGAGAGAATATAGACTGATTTTCATTTCTAGTTGTGTATTACACAATTTGATATCAAAATCTTCTATTTTAATGACTGACCCTAGTGTAAAGTCATTATAATTCTAATACCATTCATGAACCACAGAAATGTATATTCTGTGGAAAGTGTTTCTCTTTAGAGTGCTCAGAAATCAAACTGTATATTTGATAGGGCAGGTAAACCAACCTGAAAGCAGCAGCTCCATGTTGCTACTGGTTAACGTGACGTTAACTCTACCCGTGGATGTATTAAAGCTTGTGATACTCAGAGTCATTGGTTGCTTTCTTCCCTTGTAGTTATAGGAGCCCTTCCAGATGTAATTTGGAGCAAACACATCATCTGGGACTGAGAGGAAAAACAAGAGTATTATTCGTTCAGCTTTTACAAAATATACACTATCTTGCCGTTGTATTATACTATGTCTATATACATGTCTCCACAATGATTTCTAAATGAATTATGAAATACTGCCAACAAGAAGGCAGTGAATAACAGTAGAACTATAAATCAGATTTCTTGAGGATCAGGAAAGCTTTGGATGAGTAGCACATGATTTCTCCAATTATTGTTTAAATTAATGTATAAAGAGGCCTCAAATGTTGCGCCTTAATCACTGATAAAGATACACTTTTAGCAGTCCTTGCTTTATATACTTTATACTATACTGCTTAATATACTAATAATGCTAATGTGCATAAACAAGCTCAGAAAACGAGCGCTGAATTACGACTAGGTCAACCTAGTTCACATAATTCCAATTATAAAGGTAGACGGGGTGGACGCGGACCTTAGATCAACCCTCTCACTCTCATAACATCTGTACAAATGAACCCCAGGCTTAGAGCAGCACGTCTGATCATACCGCTGCATCAAACACCCCAAAACTTGTAAATCGTGTCCAGCAGTTTTTGCTTTTTTTGAGCACTGGCTCTCACGGCACATAAATGTTAGATGTGTGCTGTGTCTCGTGAAGGTCAGGCAAAATGCTAGGAGGATTATCGCACTGCTCCAGAAGAGTCTGTGAGTGGCCTGACTGCCGGGCCGCTTTACTGTCAAACTGACTGGAACCACTCTCCTACTTATTAGCTGCCTGTTCCTCGAGAGGTCTTCTTCCAGAATACATCAAGGACACCGAGTGTCCAAGCTGCCGTTGTGCTGGACAGCCCAAAAGCTCCAGCGCTGAGCTATTACTTTACCATTCACTCTGAGAGGGCTGACGTGTGTAGTCTTTGAAATGCATTAGTGCACAAAAGGTCTTACTTTATTATCTCCCTTTGTCATTATAGACTCACCGTTTAGCTTAGGACTTGGTGTCCCAGGGACTGGCTTAATGGGCTTCTCTGATAGTTTGGAGCCAGCTAGAAAGTAAATAAATAAACATATTAGTACAGTGTTCATTTTTCATGTTCTCATATAGGCAGATAGGCAGATAGTACTGGCAGTGCTCCTAGAAGCCCACACTTATTGCCATGCAAGCAGTAGCATCTCATAGCAGCAGCTTCTCTCCCCACTCTCAAAATGAAAATTTATCAAAGGACTACAGACGGCAGGGAGGATGACACTGCCAGTACATCAAGCTCTACAACAAACACCAAGCAAAGGCCTCCTCCAGCCTGGGACAGCAGCACAGGAAAAAATGGGTGAGAAAAATGGACCTAGAGTAGAACAGGGCGACACGCCGTGAACGTTTTTTTTTTGTTTGCTGCCTTTCACATCTGTTTGTGCGTGGTAATTACGAGGAAGCCTGAGGTGTGCAGCTGTGCGCCCAGACAGCAACACGGGCCAGGCGCCATAGCAGCAGTGGGAGCTGGGGAGGGGGAAGGAAAACAGAGCATGCTAGAGAGCGCATCCACATCAGAGCGCTTCCTAATGCCACACATACACAAGCTTAGTGTAACAGCCGGCGCACATGGGCAAAGTTCACCAACTGCAAGTACACCACAGTTGATGTATCTAAAATACTTTAACCGACCACTGCCCACTTATGTTGCTCAGTTTTACATGTGCCTTGATGTTGTAGTTTTGGAGCAAAGAAAGTATTTCAAAGGAGAGAAATTAACTTTTAAATGATACCACCTTTGAATTTATTGCATCCATTGTACTATAATTTACATTGTATAATTGCATTATAATTTGAATTTGATTAACTCATTGTTATGCATACGGCATTGTTTTGCAAAAATAATGACTCTTCTTTATATTTTCACCATGTTGTGCCATTTCTTGAACATGTCAATATAAAATGTAAATTAAATTTTTGTCATAATCTACTTATAAATCATCTCAATGACATCAGTGATTGTGAAATTTACATATTATCTAATGCAGACTGAATGTAAAGACAGCAACTCTACATGCACAACTTAAATTAGAATTCTGAGAGTAGAAAATCTGGAAACAGATAATGCTGTTAGCTTTTGGTTTTCACAGCAGTGAATACTGAGGCACAGCAGTAAGTGGCTACAGTTTTAGCCTGTTATCCAATTGATATTTCTGACTATGCACAGATTCAGCATAAAGAATGTGTGTTTGTTAGATTATATAGATGTTTTTTATGTTGTACCTCGACACACAGGCATCTTCCCTGTCCATGTTCCATCAGAACGGCACACTCGATGCTCTGAACCTCCAGATAAGAAGAAGCCGCTCTGGCAGGTGTAGATGAGAGTGTAGCCATAACCAGGCAGGTCCATCCCTACAACATCCACATGAGGAGGGCTCTCTGGCTGCTTACAGCTGTGAGCTGTGGTGAAAGAGAAACAAACAGGACAGGGAAGAAAAACAGACAATATGTAAATATACACAAGGATGAAGAAAAGAAGGAAGAACATACCATAAATAAATGTGTAAGTCTTGTGTAAGTTACTAAGTCTTTAAGAAGGATTTGATTATCCAATCAAGAGACACTTACCAAATTGTTCACAGGGCAGTGATAGGAAGTGGACATCTGAAGTGTTTAATGTCTATAAAAGCTACTGTGTGATAATTACAGAAAGCGGTTATGAATACATTGCTCAGTGCTTGAGATTATTGTTTTGCACCATGGCTTCACCTCTTATAAAGGGTAGCATTATTTTAAATAGAATGGGACCTCTTTACAATGAGACTACCCTTACAAAAGGTTTACAGATGATTTATAAACAAGTAGTTAATTAGGCTGTAGACAATGATTAATAATTCAATTCAATTCAAAAAACTTTATTTGTCCTCGAGGGGCTATTTAAAAGGCATAGAGGAGCAGCACACACATATAACAGTTGTAACATTTGACACAATATTTTTTTTTACAAGTGGTGATTAACATGGGATGAGGTAGTGACTTGCGCTGCATATGTATGTATATTCTGTATATTGCACTACGAACAATAATAAGTGACTTTAAATAACAGAAGCAGTAAGGTGCATAATAAGCAGGTATAAAGAAGTTATAACAGTTGTCATACATTGATGCAGGCTCACTATTTAGTAGGATCTGGTGTTTTAATGGTAGTAGCATGCTAACAAACTCCTGATGAAGTTTACAGTTTAACATTCTGATCAACTAAGACAAGATCAACTAATCAACTACGAAGATCTGAGATCTTGTCAAATAGTCAGTCTGCATCAATGTATGCCAACTGTAATAATTTGTTTATAAATGCTTATTAATATATATGCTTATCTACAACCAAATTCACAATCTCACTATAAATAATTTATAAACCCTTTATAATGATAGATGTATTGTAAAGTGTTACCATTAGAATGACTATATATGTCATCATAATCTGTCATCAGCGCTGGATAGAAAAAAAAGAAGTTTCCCTTGTAACACGTTAGACCCCTCTGAATAACTTTGTTTGCATCTCAATTACTAAATTACACAGAAATCTCGAAAAATCGATGGAACTCCCCTCAATGCTTGCTTTAGTCTCATTTAAGCTGCTTTAATATTTATGTTAGCTAAAGTCTCACTGGCTGCCCAGACTACACCCTGTACAATTTTTTTTTCAGTCTGATAGGAAACCACCTTTTGTTTCTCAAGATAAATGTTAGTTTGCCACCAGTAACAGTTTGGAGCCTCTTTCACAACAATGAGCCTTTCGGAGCGAGATGCAGTCGACAACCATTTACCACGCTTTCTTTGGCGGAACACACAAATCTTTTCTTGGTGGCTGAGTCACAGTATAGCACTTGCTTTCACACAGGTCTGTTTCAGTCGTAGCACAATTTTGAAAGTCACCTGCCTCTTTAAATCATGCAAAAATAACAGTTGTGAATTGGCTGTTTTGCATGTCAGTTAATGGACCCCTTCTTGTTACCGTAGGCGGTTCTTGGCCATGCTGGGCAATGAAACCCACAGCCGACAGCCAGAAGTCTGGCTTGTGAGACTTGCACAGCTTGCACAGTTTCAGTCAGACTTTCACTGCCTTCATCACCATCCACACGATCCCATCTCCACCACCAAATAAAAGCAGAGCGAAATTAAGCTTGAACCCTTACGACGGCCCACTACCCATCTACCTAGAACCAGTCATCCCTGCTCCCCATCTCTCTCCATCTCCACAGCCCACTCATGAGGCAGACTGAGGGCTCGGAGCGTGGCAGACATTGATGTGTCCTGGCAGGCTGCGCTGAGAAGGAGCACACCTTTACCTGTCATTGGAGCAGCAGATCAAGCACCAGCCAATGCTCACTCATTCATCCTAGGAGCTCCAGTGCTACTCCACTTTGATCAAAAGTAGCCCAGCTCAGACTTTGGCTCAGCACTCAGGACTTACTCTTTCATCTAACACTTTGATACAACTCTTATCGATGAGTATATGAGTGGTGCTGAATACTTTGATGATAAAAGAATACTTCTCAGGTAGGATGAGCTTTACTATTTTGCTAATTACCTAATGAAGTTTTCAACTTTGCCTTAATTAACAATTAATTACTACACCACACTCTTTCACACCTCTCTTACAGTGTCTGCAATGATGTCTTTGTTTAGTATGTGGAGACATCTCCTAGCTTACTTCACTGTAAAATACAAATGTAGACTATTATATTACATAAAGTCTGTTGGAGATACCTGTTATCCTGTACATCTTCCAATTGTGTTAAATAAAAGTGGGGAACAGTGATTTAGAGCTAGCACTTGTTTCCTAAGTAGCCAACTGTACTGTGTAAACAAAAATTAGAGGATGTAATTACAGAAATAATTGTGATTATTCCAAGAGACAAAGAATGGCATGATTAGGCAGAAATTTACAAAAGGGCATTTAATCAGCTATACAATTAAAGTGCTGCAAACTCACTTTACCCCTATTGCTATCCCATTGCTCAATCTCCTAATTTTGCAAAACAATGACAGTACACTGGGGTGGTGACATATGAAGCAAAATGTAATTAGCTTTTGAAATGCTTGGGCTGAATGGCAATCTGTCTTGTGAAATTGTGAGGCAGCTGTTTCCTCTCGCTAGCCCAGTCTCTCCAAGCTGTTTTAATACTCTTGATTTTAGAGCTTATGCTGATGAGCAAACATGCTCCGACTGAGGTCTTCAAATCTCGACAGTGTCCAGTCTGATGCCACTATATGATCACATGATCAGTTTTCACACCATAGAAAAACTGGGCCAATTGTTCTGTATTTTACATTCAAAACATTTATATGTGGTCTTGTTTAATTAGAGTCAGTTCTGATTTGGTTTCCGAGGTTTTGTTCCCATTGCAGGTCTAGTCCTGATCTGAACTGATTGTATTTGTGTACTGTTCCTTAACGTCTATAATAATCAGAACGATCATGCTACATTTTACAAATGAACTTAATGTAAAATGGACCCCTTCTTGTTACCGTTTCTTCCCTGGTGATACCACAGCCATCAAGGGCCAGAATTCCTAGAGATCTTATTTGTTCTCTCTTTCTATTTGGGTCGGTAATATGACCCACCCTTCATACCATCTGTCAGCATGTTGCTAGCCGGTGCGTTTGTCTATTAGCTGATGTAACAGAATTGGCAGTAAGTGTCAAATGAGCTGTTCAATGACACAGCATTAGCAGTAGTTCCAAACATTGTTGGCTCCATGTGTCTTGGGCTGGTGGTCTAGTGGGAAGGATACTTTGCCCCTGGACCAAGAGGCCTAGTGGGTTTGAATCCTAGCTTCAGTATACAACCACTAGCTCCAGGGAGACCCCCCACTGTAGTTAGGAAATGGAAGTCACTTTAGATAAAAGCGTCTGCTAAATGCCGTAAATATAATGTAAATGTATATTTATGCACAATGTACTTACTTTCGCCCTCCCAGTAATGGTAGCACCATGTGACTGGATGAGATGTAGTTAGTGTAGTGACTGGCCATTATTATAAAGATATTGATAGAATGTTGTCCCCAAATGACAGTGAAAACCAATATTAAATATTAATATTAAACTTAGTTGTCTAGAAATCCAAATTTAAACCGGCATTGCAATCTTCAACAAATGAGGCTTGAATCTAATTGAAAAAATGTTAGATTTCATGTGTCCTTTTATCATTCAGTCTAAAGTAAATCTGCCCTGCTCAAGTCAGAAATGTAGAAAAACTGAATGTAAGCTGCCTGTTTAAACATGGCCCGAAAGACAACAAACTGAATGACTTTAATGCCATTTGTCTGTCATCTGCGATCAAACAGTTGACCAAGTGAAACCGTACAATCAGCTACTCCTAGACTTTATGAACTTTTAAAATTCATTTTAAAAACTGCAAATAAAGTTATTTATTTCTAGGCCAATTTTATGGCACATCCTAAGCCCAAGGCATTTTAAACCCAATATTAAGTACAGAGTACAAACTAGATTTCTCTTAGACTAGATTTAAAGAGCGGATTTCTTACATAATTCAGAATGAACCCATGACACCCACTGTGAAGTAAAAGCAGAAAATTATCCACCTCTCAGTTTCCAATAATATGAATCAATCTCCTAGCGCCTCTGAATATATATTTCATCAGTTAAAATAATGAGGCTTCTAGCTCTCTGGCAGCGAAGCGCTTCTTTAACAGGGGCTAAATTAGTATCAGTTATAAAGAACCCTGCTGCTGGAGAAACAGTAGCACACACTCACCCAACACAAAAAATGAATAGGCTTTTCACTGCATTACCCTTGCTGCCTATTTTATCACAATGAAGCAATGTTCTTTAAACATAACTAATTAAAAATTGAATATGTATAACCCTTAGACACCTTTGAAACTGGGCATTAGTGGGACTTACGGATGCACTCTGGCTGGGTGCCACTCCAGGTGAGATCAGCCTGGCACAGTCGAGTGGTCGAGCCCTGGAGCAAGTGGCCTGGTTGGCACTGGAAGGCCACCATACTTCCAACCTGCAGTGTCACACGCAACAGACATATCACACATGACTGTAGCAGAAGCCATTCCAAACCAACTCCCATACAAAAAGATTTAGAATGATAAAATGAGACATTTTGTGAAACTTGTGAAAACCCTTGACAGTCTCCCACAGATACTATAAAGACTGTGTACAGAAGCTCGCACCTCACTTTGCTGATACCAATTTTACAGTTAACTTTCAGATAGGTCACCATGCCATATTCCCTTATAGATAACAGAATGACATTCTATGTCAGATAGCACAAAGGCCAGTCTATTTTCAATAACTTTTAAATCCTTGCAGGGGATAAAACATCTTACAGTTTTATCCTTTGTGGTCCACTTACAAGCTTGGTTTAGGTTTTTATATCACAAATCATTTTCCAACTTCCCGTTTTGCTTCAGAATGAAAATGTAATTTTAGTTACTGTTCTTTTAAAAGATACATGCAAATGACCTGTTTTCAAAACACAGGGTTGCGCTTATAGGTTGCGCTAATGTGCTAGGTGAGATAATAAGTGAATGTTATGTTCTATGCTGCATCTATCTTATTCCAAAAATTGGAGGAAAATTCAGTTTTACACAATATGGGCCCTTTAAGCACTAAAGGTCTGAGGCAATTGTGTGGTCATTCAAGCAAGTAGTTTGAACCATGATAACTTAATAGCTATAATTTTCCAATCCTTGCTAGATATATTAAACGTTTAGCTTCACTGCAAGACAGCCTGGTTGACTACATTCATGGTAAAGGGAATATTGTAAACAGATTTCTCATGAAACTATTTCTATAATGATATTAGAGACGTTATAGTAAATGATACTCATGTAGTGCTCACTGAAATGGGGTAAATCATTTCAAGGGCAAGAAGATGAACAGAGGTTTCTGTTCTTCTAATGCACAATAAAGCATCACATGTCCAGCGTATGTCATGATTATGGAGGCTGTTAAAAATATCTCCATCATGCATTGTATTTGCTGGGGTCAGCTATTCCTGTTGTACTTCTGGTGCTTTAGCATTGAAATTAAGTAGACTGGCAGTGTGGTGTCAGTGAAATATGAAAATGTGTCATGGAGTGACACACGATCCTGGCGCATTAATTGATTAACACGTTCTTCCTGGCGATGAACATGGCTGACGAGCTGCAGACACTGGCGCTTATCTAAGGGATACAATATCTCCTTCACTCCGCTTCAATATCATTAAGCGGCAGCTATCAAAAGGCTCCACAGGCTCCAGACAAATGATTTATGAGGGAGGAAAGCCTGATATTTTTTGTTCTCTGAAGCTTCACCACAACTTAATCCCTTCTTTACATTAAGGGCTTGAATTCTTAATGCTGGAGCATCTCAGGGAAAAATCTTGTCCTTATACAGCCTCTCTCTGCATCCGTCTACTGTCCCTTCTGAGTATATACTTCATCAGTTAAAATAATTTGATGTTCCTTCTGTGAACCTGGGCCTGTATCCCACTCCCTTGACAAAAATATTCATCGAGCTCATTTGCACTAGCGAGAACTGGAATCGGAGCTTTTTATTTCCTGCCGTGCTTCATTGGTGAGGCGACAGCCATCCGTTTCCCTTCTAGCCATTTAAGCCAGCTGTCTTTGAGAAAGTTTTTTTTCCGGCTGAACCTCTGATCTTCAGAATAATAAGATATTTACAGCAGTGTCTAATGAAATAGTTAAAAAAAAAACAACTAGGTAAGTGCAAGTCAGGGTGTGGTTCTGACATTGAGCCTTTGGTGCAAGTCTTATACCGCCTTTTTCAGCTGAATTAGTTTATTTGATGCAGCATTTCTTCTATTTAATGTAGGAGCTAAGCGACCCACAAGCAAATCTGTTTTTCTTGTGGGACGAATTAAGGTAATTTACCTCACAGTGGCCCCGTTTATCAGTATAAACCAGCACAAACATGTCTCAAGTTCTGGTAACAGACCCATTTCTGTGCTAATTAGGGGCACAAAATGAAGCAAGCCTTGCGTGTGTTTGCTAATACTGCTGTGCTTGCAGTGCAGAGTATCCACCCAACCTCCAAACACACACACACACACACACACACACACACACACACACACACACACACACACACACACACACACACACACA
>JBBPCW010000139.1:10754666-10770502 GCA_037974425.1 Phenacogrammus interruptus | reverse complement strand
AGGGACCCAGTGGTGGTGCTGAAGGTAGGATTCGAACCCATGACCTCTTGGTCTGGAGGCAAGTATCCTACCCACTGTGCTACCTCCACCCCACTTCCACCCACTCCACCCCACCTCCACTTCTTCTCTGTCCCTGTTCCCATCGAGTACTTTGTCCAGTTCCCTGTACAGTCTTGTGTCTGTCTGTCCAGTTGCGTGCACCCCCGGTTGGTTTCCCATATCTTACCCTAGACCTCCCTTCTGGGTCTGGGGTAAGACATGTCTAACTTTTCACTGGTGCTGAATGTGAAATTTCTTGCAATATACAGGAACAGAAACTAAACTTGTTCTGCCCTTATTCTTTGCCAGGAAAACCACAAAGCCTTGGAGGCACAATGAACACTGTGGGAAGGCAAGAAAAGTCTCTAAGGACCTGGGGATATGGATGGGAAAGGAAAAATGGGGAGAAAGAGAGTGGAAGAAAGTTGCACTTTGCTTTCACTTCTTCCTCTCTCATTTTCCTGAACTATTTCTGGGTCACGGAGCCCAATAGAGTATTGGGTGTGTATGTACACAGGGGCTGGAATGAGGCAGTGTCTGCATTTTCCCTTTACGGGTCACAGACACTCAATGAAGGTCTAATCTAAGAATGTGTGATCAGACAACTGTGTGAGTGTGTGAGTGTGTGTGTGTATGTGTGTGTGCGTGTGTGCGTAATACATTAGAAGGGTCTGTAATAGAGACAGCATGTTAGTGTTCAGGGAATAGGGATGGAGGGAAAATGAGCAATATAGGGCAGAGCCCAACACAGGACAAAACAGTCTGAAAAAGATACCAAACAAAATATACCCAGCACATAAGTATTTTAGCATCTACCATTCATAGTAAAAACTATTCCATATGGCTAGAAGATGCTTATGATTTCTCTAAGGTGCACTCTACATCTTCCCTGAGGGGGAGGACAAACTTTGTTGAGTAACTTCTGTTGTATCTGGGAAAATGTTTTTGTTGCAGCACAGCAACTGCTCATCTTAGGGCTAAATTGGGATTTCAGTGGTGGCAAACCCTTAGCACTTTCTTGTGTGCTGCTACTTATTACACCTCTGGGTGGTTGTGTGCAGGGACGGCCGCTAGAGGGCGTCCTGGGGTTTTGTGTGTGTATGGATTATGTGCTGTGTGTTTTGCGTTTGTGCTGTGTGTCTTTCATTTTGACACCCTGAGTACCCCAGCTAATGATAGGGATCAGCTGTAGGGGGTACTCAGGGTTTATTTTAGTGACTATTTAAGTTGTGTTTATTTGTACCTTAGTTGTCGGTCAACCGTTGCACTATGTCTCCTTAAACCACAGTTGCACTGTTTACTTGTTTTGCCTGTTATCTGAGAATTCTAGAGTTTTGGCCCACGTGCCATTTTCGTTACAGTTTTGTTCTGAATAAAAGTCAATTCAAAGTCATGGAAGCCCGCACGCAGTCGTGTGTCCTTTGGGGAAACTCGGGGGGACGTGACACTACTTAAGAGTCAATATTGTTCAATGTATGTATTATATACCCACAGCATTGATAAAAAGGAAATGAAATTGCAGTAAATAATGATAATAATAAGAACATAAACATCAACAACAAAAACAATAATTGCTTTAACTACATATCTAGAATAATCAGTATTTTTGCTTGTTGGCTATGATGGCTATTAAACTAACAAAAAAAACCCCCCACTGAAACACTGAGATGCCTAAAGTGACAATTGTATCTGGTTATGCAAAGTAGACTATCCACCTGTGCAACTCTTTAAAACAGTTTCACATGTAACATTACAGCAGGAACAAAGAAAATACAATGATCTAGACTATTATATAGAAAATAGAAAGCTTTATGTAGCAAGAGCATACAGTGTAAAAGAGTAGGAGAATTAAAAAAATATATTGTGCTCATGAAACATCTAACAGCCTAGCAGTTTCACATTGCATTTTTAAATAATTACAAATGTCCATCAAATTACATCAAAGCAAGGAACCTAGGCCCAGGTGCTGGAGCTCTGTGCTTCAATCTCTTCAGTCTCTGTACTCATGCCCTTCCATAAGGGTGGACCATGGGTCTGGGACATTTGAAGCTGTAGCTTGGTGAAATTCAATCTGATTTATTTACTGTATGAACACACTTGAGCCTAAAACTCTGTAACATCTGTTATAATCTATATAGTAAGCATGAGTGTGAGTAACTGTTTACTCCTGCACCTCTGCCAATTTTTGCTAAAACCATCTTTTTGAAGATGTACAGAACGCCACATATTTCTAAAAGGGCACCAGCATCATCACATTATCAAGGTCTCGAGGAAAATGTTGTGGAGCTCAGTGTACCACATCACTACAGAGAGCATTCCAAATGCCAACAGCTCAGGTCTTCTTTTTCCATGATATGCTCTCTGCATTCATAATTAATTCCCCTTTGAAAAGTCTCAAGGACAATGTGATGTAATGTTTCGAAACCTAGCAGAGGAAAATGTGGACCTGAATGAACCCTGGCAGGGAGGTCCTTGAATCCTAATAACGATGAGATTAGCCCTGGCCGCCTCCACTACGTTTATTTCTGAACTATTTCGCACCAAGTTTGTGACCTGCCAGAGTGTGAAGCTGCAGGAAAGCTTAAAGTGTCTACGTAGAGCTGGTAGAAGGCCATGGCTGCTGTTAGAGGCTGTTTGATTATATGGCAAGAGCTACACAGGTTTTGCTGAGCACACCATTTTATTGCACAAGTAAAAGAAAGTGAGTGGTGCGAGATGTCCTGTCCTGTTATCCTCCTTTCAGAGTACAAGTATTTTCCTCAGTTTGGCCCACGTACCTGCTTTAGGGACTGCGTGTTTGCAAAGTGTGTGCATTTATGAGTGTGTCCTTTCCACTGTAGTATCTAGCCTAAAGCAGATGGCATGCCGTCTCAATAAAAAGGACACGAGACATTAAATGACACCAAGAAACCACAGATCAATTTCCTACCAAACAAACACAACTCACACCTTGTCCCAGTGGAGCACTAGCATGCTGCCCTAATTGCCAAGAGACTCACATCATTCCAATAGGAGAAAAAGATAAAACAAGCTTCAGCAGCAAATGCCTCCACTCCTCTCCCCATGGGGTCGTAGTCGACTTTAATCAAATATAGCCCCCATAACACTTACCATCCACACTGCCACACTATAAAACTGTTTGTATATGAATTGCTGCATTAGAAAGGGGTGGGAAATGACACATAAAGAAGGTAGTAGAAGCAAGTGCGTGAGTGCAGCATTGCACTGGGGCAAAGTGCTAGTGTCTACTCTTCTGCTTTAAGCGTGCATCACTGCTTTGTGTGCCCACGCAGGGCTGAGCAGGCTGCACACTACTACCCACACACAGGCCCTAGCGTACCCTGCCTCCATTCTGTAACCAGCAACCTTCTATGGGGAGAATTTTAAAAGAGCCAGAAACAGAGAACATGAATTTTCTTCAGTGCTTCATATGTTCATGTGAATATGTCCACTCTGAGGAGCTTCCAGAGGAAACTGTTCCAGCTGTTAGCCAATAGTCAAGAGCAGTTAGGCAAAAAAAACCAACTAATTTTCAGAAATGTCCTCTTATCTTGAATGTAATCAATCACTCAAGACACGGGTGGTGTAATACACAGCAGCTGCTACATGATACACTTTTGGGTATAAAATGAACAAAATCAGAGTGACAGAAATGGGTGAGAAGTTTTGAATCTTTTGAGACTCTTGTGCATGAGGCAGAGGTTACAAAACAGTTCAAAAGGCACATTTTCTTCAAGGAGACCCTATTGCGGTTTCACATTTTAGACCAAATTCACAAGAGTGCCTGAATGATATGGAAAAAATATGCTAAGCACAGTTAAACATTTTTCTTTTTTATCCTGGCATTTACTCCTTCAGATTTAGTAATTCACAACCAGAACAGACAACTGTTTGAAGTTACTGTATTTTCATATGTTACATGGCCTGCTTAATTACTTTTGTGCTTTGAATAACACTTCCAGGCCATCTGTGGGAATGGTAGTTCTGGAAGAGTTTAAGTGAAAGTGACCATTTGTCATACGTGAACACACCACAGCACACAGTGTGAACAGCACAAAATACTTCCTCTGCATTTAACCCATTCACCAAGTGAAGCAGGGGGCAGCCAGGAACACGGTGGGACGTGTGTGGGACGGTACCTTGCTCAGGGTAACTCAGCGGTGCCTAGTGGCCTTGGGGATCAAACCCGGACTTTCTGGTCACAGGGCGGATGCCTTAACCACTAGGCCACCAGCTGCCCACATAAATGTTCTCATGTTCATGTTCATTCATGTTCATGTTCATTCATGTTCTCTGTTTCTGGCTCTTTTAAAATTCTCCCCATAGAAGGTTGCTGGTTACAGAATGGAGGCAGGGTGCGCTAGGGCCTGTGTGTGGGTAGTAGTTTATCCCTATGACGAGATTTTGGTCGAAAGGTCAAACATGCTATGCTACATATTCATAAAATAGACATGAGTGTATTTTTATTTAAGGAGATTTTTTTGAGGTGGGGCAAAGACAAAAGGTGGCCTAGGCTCACTGAGACACCACTGCTGATACCCTTATGTACAATTTTGTTTCTTTTGCAAATTCAAATCGAAGCAGTTGATTCAATTTACTCAAACAGTTCGAACAATTTAGCAAAACCAACACTCAACAAAAGTACAGCAAGAAATAGTACAGCTAGAAAAAAGAGTAGCAGCAGCTACTGCCAAAATCATGGACATTTTTTGTGGAACTCTTTCTTTTTCAAGTTTCTTTTCTGCTTCAAGTTTCTTGTGATGTTCTTTTATGTGGATAGATGTGAAATCTGTAGAGTCAACTCAAGGTTATGAACTGAACTGAGAAAACCTGTTTGAGGAGGTCCAAAGCAGGTCACATAAGAAGTTCAGAAATGAATTTTTATATGGGATGCTCTGAGAAGGTGTGTACCTCTGAAGACTATGCTGGGAGATTGGTGTGTGCATATGAGTGTGTAGGGTACCTGAGCAGAAGGGCATCGGTGCACTCCAGTGGCCATTGAGTTGGCAGGTTCGAGAGGACTCGCCCTTCAGCTGCCGTCCACCCGTACAAGAGTAGCGCACTGTGGAACCAAAGGTGAATTTGTCCCCACTCAGCACCCCATTGGGAGGAGATCCAGGATGTCCACAGTCCACCACTGCCAAAAGCACATATGAACACACACAGAGTCATCCAGTGAGTATAATTACAGCATAATTACAGTACAAGGACTTCAAACTAAGTTTGCTTTAGGTTTAATTACAGTTCAGTCCTGATTTCACAATAAGTGAGGTGCTAATATAGCTTCCTCTGAGAATGCTGCCATCATCAGATTGTGGAAGTCCCTTTCGTTGTCTCCAAAGCAATTACTATTACATTTGGCAATAATGCAACTTAAAACTAAAATTTAGAATGATGTCATGTAGTCAGCTATAATATGAATGCCAAAATTAAAAGACTACACATTAATTTAACACTCAATAATGTCCCAACAGCGTATGGGAAATATGTTTTTTTTCTTGCTCTTTAATCAAATGTGCTCTTGGGATCCGAAAACTGAGAATGCTAGGGACATGTTCCCACCACATTTTGAAAGTCTTCATTTAGCTGAATGTGAGAATCTTAGGACTACAGGACTCCCTTGTACTAGGTACACTGAGACCAGCAATAGATCAAGCCTTGTGTTAGAATTACATATGTGTAAACTGAGGCCTTCCCTCAGATTAGTGAGGTTTATAATGTAGCTATGTGATATGGTATGTGAGGACTGCAGTGGCAGACAATCTTGTCAAGGCAAAATGTGAGCTAAATCTAAAGCGTCTGTGCAGCTGCTGTCTAGAGCACCTCATTGAGCCAGAAGAGCTGTGGAGGATGTTTGGCATTTCACAAGATGTGCACCCAATAAGACAGGGATCAGCCATGAAGCTGGCTTCACTAATTAGTGTGCCAGCAAAAAGTCTGTTCCACCTGTACCTCAATTAATGCACTGATCTAAAGCAGCGGGAGAGGGTCACTCAACTGTTTCTGCCTCCATTATGGGAATGATGATAATTAACAGTGTACCGCCGCTGCCAAGTTTCGGCCGTTTGCCTGAAAAAGCCGAACACTTCGGTGACTTACCAATGCACTCAGGCAGAGGCTTATCCCATTGGCCAGTGGGCTGGCAGGTGAGGACAGGAGAGCCGAACAGGTAGTAGCCCGGGTTGCAGTCATAAAAGACCACTGTGCCAAAAGTGAAGTTGCCATGCTCGATCTTGCTCTGCCTGATGGAGTTGGGGGGTATCCCAGGATCAGAGCAATTGACCACTGAACACAGGGAAAAATAGACGGAGAGAGAGGGAAGAAGGGAAAAGATGGCGCAAGAGGTGTATGTGTTATTTGGCAGAAACAATGAGCAAGTGACATCTCTCCTGAATCATGATTAAAGAAATTGTACAGCAAAAAAGATCTCATTTTTACACTATGTTCCACTTTCCCAGACATAGTAGATTAGTTGAGACTGGACGGTTTGGAATTGGAACGATAATATTAGGTAGCTAACAAACACAGAAAGTCAAGTCTTTTCCATTTGCATGCATGTACATGCATATAAACATATACATCCCAAAAACCTCTCTCAACCCGTATCCAACTCCTCTTTAAGGTGGAGCCGACTCCAGGGCGTGAACAAAACTTTCACCGCTAGAAGATGTCAGGCTCTTAAGGGACTGATCTTGGATCAGGTTCCTCCATATTTATAATGGACTTTGCCACAAAAAAGAATCTAGACTAATTGCAGACTTCTACACCGGGGGCAATTTGTGAAAACAGACCTAGTTTGATTTACACATCTAACAGTAAATAATACTGTGTCATGCGGTTTTAAAAGTCTGAACCTCTTTAGTGCAGAACTGGATACAGTTTGAAAGATGTTCTAGGGATGTACTTATGGAAAAGATTTCATGATTTTCAAACATTTGACTTTCTTAAGGCTTTAAAATATAGATTATTACTGATCTGACACATGGTCAAGCATAAACTTTCTAAAGAGACACATCATGTGTGGAACAGCCCATAACCACTGCCGAGACTTTGATTTGGCATGCGCTTTTTCCCAGTAAACCTTGCAATGATTCAGTCCCATGCAACTCATGCAAAACCAGATGCTTTGCATATTTTTACAGCAGAACATCTGGCATGTTTCAGCTAATAAGTGCACCAACCAGTCATATAATGCCAATCTTAACAGTGTCTATAATACAGCACTGGCAACATTCACCTCCTCCCCTTTCAAGCCCACACTGGGCAGCCACTGACATGGTTCTGCAGCAACAGCAACTGCCCCTGCTTACCCAGAGTGCCCTGCAGTGGTTTTTTGGAAGGCGGCGGATCAGCCAAAGCTCCGTGTGAATAGAAGACTTAACTTTTTTCCCCACCTTTACATGTTGGTGGTGGCTGGCTCCACTGGCGGGTGGCCTGGCACTGGGCCCGCGCCGGGCCCTCCATCACATAGCCCATGTTGCAGGAGAAGCTCACCACGTCGTTCAGGTTAAAGCCGTTGCCTATGGTGCGTCCGTAGATGGGGCTACCAGGGTGCCCGCAGCTGATGGCTACAAAAGAGGGTGACTTTTAAAAAGGCATTTCTTTTACCAGAGGTGCAGAGTCTTACAAAGGTCTTTCTCCATCTTAAACACCAACCTTTATCTAAAAGCTCTTTTTGGGCTTAAAAAACTATAGTATTTTTATTTACTATTAGCAACTCTTAGCCTGTGTGAAACTGTTCCTTTATCAATGTAGTTGACCAACACTGACTAAACTAGTACTACTTCTAAATCGAATTCTAATTCTACTTAATATGCTAATGCGTAAACATCTCATGTAAAAAAACAAGTGAGGCTATGCATAAAGATCTAATGCAACACTAAAGGCAATGTGTACATATAGAGGTCTTTTTACTGAAAATAATGATGCTAAAACTTACTACACATACATTATACGCTTCTGTACTAATATGCCCTCATTCAATCTAATGAGAAGCCCCTGTTTTATTGCTTATGGGCCAAACCATTTTACTTGTGTTCAACTGCAGGGGTCTACTGAGTGATGCTGAATGGGTGGTTAACCACATGGTGCTGGCGGGTGTGTGCATTGTAAATGGGCCGTTCATACACACCACGGTTTAGCTGCAAAGCCATGCCTTCAGGAAAGATGTCGCTTTGATGTCAAGGTTGGTTTGACAGTCTAATTAGCGAAAGCTTTGTGCTAATGTACGTACAATTTCAATTCAAGATATATTCCATTTTTTTTTCTTTCAAAAATGGGTTTAAATAGAAAGGGATTCATGTCAAACAGCTTGTTATCTCAGTGACTACTGTGGACTGCGACACTTGAGCCATGTTCACTTGCCTTTCTTGCATTTCCAGGTGCCATTTCTAGATGCCAGATATGCTTACCATTAGAGGTTATTATTAAGCCTCTTAATTTTGCCCATATGGCTGAAGAGGAGCTTATACTGTATAAGAATTTAGCCTCGTCTCATTTGTGACATTCAGAGGAGCGTTTGATTCCTCTTGCAGGCTCAAACACGTTTTGTTCCTCATCACGCTTCTCCCCTGCTCTCATAAACAACCACAGTTCATTTGCATAATTACAGATGTAATTTGTTTCTCTTTGCACGAAGGCAATTTCCCTTTCATTTGAGCACCTTCCATAGCCTAAAATTTCAAACCCAATCACTGCGAGCTAAAATAGCTGAAAACTCATGCTCTCTGTCATTACTCTCTTTCTCCCTCACTCTCTCTTGCTTTCTTACTGCTCCCATGATAATGATTACGGCTTGAAGTGCAAGGTTTGCTAAGGGAAATAGGTAAGACCGCAGAAATGATGCATGCTAAAGGAGCTAAACCCAGAAACATGAGCAGGTAAAAGACTGGCTGAGAGGTCAGAGGAAAGATAACGGTTAGTTATGTCTGGTTAGTTAGGGTCTTCTAGACAAGTTTTCTTTCCCCAAAATGGAATAAGACGGACAGAACAGCTCAGTGGCTGTGTTACATGTACTAATTTGTGTTTAAAAGCTGTCTTTGTGAAGTGGGTATGTTTAGCTGCAGACTCTGTGCCGCATCTCAACAGATAAAGAAGCTTCTGTTCTTTTTGGAACAGAGAGAACAGAACAAGCTGTGCATTTTTCACAGAATAATGAAGCAGTGGTGTGTAATTGTGATATAGGAACTAAAGGTGCAAAGGCAACTCCATAAACTGCAGTCCTACTGAAGTCCCTCTGAAATCATGCTGTGTCCTCATTCTGTAATCAGCGACATGCCCATGTTAGGAACTCCAGTCTTAAGAAAGTTCCCCTCTGAGAAAATGGTGTTTTTGAAATTCGCCACTTGTGTACCGTCAGGCCCCGTGGCAAGTAAAATGTTTCAAACACAGTAAGTTTAGCTCTATGAACATTTCTCCTCCTACATCACTGAATCTGTGAAGTGCAGATCATGACTGTTGCGCACTGCATTGACGTTATTAGACTGGCAAACAGTGTGAATAGCTGATAACCGTATTATTGGCATTAATTCATGTAAGACTGAAAATAGACTTTTGTGCAACGTCATTCCAATGTCCATTATCAAGCACGGTTCATATTATTCATATTTTACATAATTTTACACAGATCTGGGAAAACGTGTTTGTTTACCACAGGATGCAATAACATTTTTTAAAAAGAGTATTCCATTTTTTCATAGAGGAAACTACCGGATTTCCAAATATGGGAATGAGGCCGACCATTGACATTGAACTTAAGAGGTCTATTATTCAGAGAATAATAATAATAGTAATAATAATAATAATAATAATAATAATAATAATAATAATACATATTATATATAGGTGCATTTCCTGTATCCAAGGACACTGTACAAAAAGTGCAAGTAAATAAACAACAATAAAAAAAACAAAAGCAGAAAATAAACAGGCATTAAAATGGTAAAATTGGACAATGCAAATAATTTAAAGACAATATGTGAGCTTGAACAGATGGGTTTTGAGTTTGGATTTCAAAAGTGAGAGGTAACTGTTGTTTCTGAGTTCGGGTGGTAATGACTTTCAAAGCTGGGGAGCAGAGCAGCTGAAAGCGCTGCTCCCCATAGAGGTGAGCTGGGCAGAGGGAACAGTCAGGAGAATGGAAAAAGATGATCTGAAGGTATGAGAAAGAGTGGCAACATGTAGGAGGTCAGACAGATATGGAGGGGCGAGGTTGTGGAACTTAATCAGGAGCCAGCAGAGATGCTGTAAGGTGAGAGTGATGTGGTGGGATGTGATAATGAAGTGGGCGGCTGAATTCTGAACCAGCTGAAGGTTATGAAGAGATTTTTGAAGAAGATCAAAGAGAAGGGAGTTACAGTAGTCTACAAGAATAGCAGTAGACTGGGCAGTAAGGGAGGGGAGGAGAAAATTTATATTGCGCAGATGGAAGAATGCAGACCAGGTGTTATTATTGATATGGAATTGGAAAGAAAGAGTACTGTCAAGGAAGACACCCAGATGCTTAAGCTGTGGGGAGGGGGAAACGGAGCAATTGTCAATAAGGAGAGAGAAACTGTCAATTTTGAATAGTATAGATTTAGTATGAATGGGGAGAACATAGTCTATAGATATATTATCATCTATAACATAGATAACAATCATGGTACTATCATTATTATATGAGTGACTAGACTGACAACTGAATCATGTGCCTTTTTCATGTGGGTTTAATGTTGGGGTTTCCTTAACTCTAGTCCTGCTGGAATAGAGGATACCTGGTTTGATATCTTGCTGTTTTCTACACTGCAGCACTCAGTCAGGTTGGAATGGTTTCATTCATGAAAACTCAGTTTAGCAAGGCGACTCTCTCTATGAGCCCACGCTCTCAAGATTCCTGCCAGAACCCCATGCTAGTTATTATGTGGGATTTGCTAGGTAAAGTTTTGGGTATAAATGCAAGGCGGTAAAAGTGTGGGCTCAATCTGACACTAAGCCTGACAATGAATCGTTAATTAAAAATGCCCCTTGAGACGGAGAAGGATCTTTTGTTCCCGGAGCTTAGTGGATTCTTCAAATGCCAGTGCCCTTCGAGAGGTGGGAGAGTGCTCTGCAAAAGCACTTCACCTCAGTCAGTGATGACATCGAGACGTGACGCAAACTCCTTTGTGCACATTTGCCGCTCAGGCCCGTTGCAGCATAGTGACAGCTCTCATTTGTAGCAGCCGCAGCAGCAATGTCTCACGCAAACACGTGAGTGGTCCTGTTTTCTACCGGTTATGCAACGGTGTACTAACTTTAACTCTCTCAGCAAACTTTTGATGAGGGCTGGCACAGGCATCATACAACTTGCTTTGCTTTACTCTAACTGCAGCTGACTGAAATTCCCTAAGATGACAGTTCTCAGCCTTGGAAAGTTGGGGTGTTTTTTTCTTGGGATATTTTCAACAGCAAGTTGTGTTTACAAGAAGCAAATTGTCCCTCACTAATCATTTATATTCAGAGCTTTGATGCTACTTAGGAGACTTTGCCACTGGCTTCTGCAGCACTTACAGTTCCAACCTCATACCACTCCAACAGTTCCAGACTAAGCAGGGAAGAGAGAGAGACAAAAGCTAGCACAGACTCACGGACGCAGATGGGCAGCTGTCCAGACCAGTTGTGATCCTGCTGGCAGATGCGCACGGAGGAGCCAATGAGGCGGAAGCCTGGGGCGCACTGGTATACCACCGTGTCCCGGTAGCCAAAATTTTCCCCAATCACCTGACCGTTCACAATCTGCTCAGGCAGCCCACAGTGGCCCCCTGGAGAGAGAGACAGGATGGTGGAAAGTGCCATTTAAAGAGAGAAGCATGAGCTGCACTTTAATTAAACAGGCACACTTAAGGAGATGGTACTGCAATATTAACATTAACATTCAAATCCTCAAACACTCTTTTTTACCGTCATACATACTCAGAGAGATTACACGCGCCATTGGAAACAAGATACATACTCTAATATATTGCCCTGAAGAAGAACATTTAGAGGAAGCTGTGGGTGTAACTTTTTTACTGGTTAAAAGATTTTATTTCTCAGAAGAACCATCTGTCCAAACTATTTTCTATGAACAAGGTTTTTTTTGTAGCCCCTTTAAAAGAGCCTCTTAAAGTGAGAGCAGCAAGGCATTTTTGACCCTTTTTCATAGTGAAGATAATTATATCTGACCACACTTTGAGCTTGAATGCCAAATAAAATGAGTCTGAAAGGCAATAAGACCTTTTAATGAACTTTGCACTGCCTGTTAAATGTTTGGGGACAACTAGCTTTTCAAAATGTTTTAAAAACAAGCTTATTTTCTTTGTTGGTCCACAATAATTAAACACATTAAACAGTGAGGTGTTTAACTGCAAAGCGAAGAAACATCTGACACAAGTAGCAGCTTGGGAGTCATGTCATACCCTGCATTTCCATTTGGGCCTTTCAGAACAGAAGTGCCTGTTATTTATTTGGGTAAAAAACCTCTTCATATGAAGTCCTTTGACGAACATGAAGATGTATACACACAATATTAGAAAATAACTGCTTTAGGGGCCGTTCACATATCGCGCCTAAAACGTGTGGAAAACGCTAAGGCACGTCGTTTTCTCCTTCTGTCGTTGCTAAGCAACCATCAGCCGTGCTCTCCATTAATTTCAGCAATGGATTTCCACCAACGAAAAACCCTTGCTGTAACTCTGCTACATGATTTATTTACGCAGAAAAGAAAAAGATGCCGTAGTGTTTGGGTGCACCCCATTCTTCAAAAATGTAAAAAACACAGGGAATTTCACCAGCTGATCCAGGAGCTCCGCCTGGACAACCGGAGGTTCAAAGCCTGTGTCAGACTTAACAAGGACCAGCTGGATTATATTTTAGGAAATGTTTGGGGGCTTGATAAATCATAAAGTTCAGGAAATTCCTGGACCACAGTGATGAACTGCTCCTCCGTGTTTCTGTTGAGGCGTCAGTGTAACGGAAAAGGCGAGGAAGCTAATTGGTTGAATCTTGTCACATGATCTGTGGTGCGCTTGTGGCATTCTGAAAAGTTGGGATGTTTTCAACTGGACACGGCGCGGACGCACCTGAAAAAACCGGGAGCGTCGCGACCGCGTCGCTTCCGTTATGAGAGCGGCTGCTGCGCGTCTACATTTGAAATAATTGACTTGAGCGCGCAAAAGACGCGATATGTGAACGGCCCCTTATGGTATATTTTTTACTCATAAAATATATGACCAAATAATCATTTGGTCTGCAGCTCTGCACACCAGGCTTTTTGTCCTGTTGGTAAAACTCCACTATCTGTTTTAACTGCAGCTGCTATCCAAATAAGTTTCCTCCTGATTGCTCTTAGTTAGTATTTATTCCAGATAACAAATAAAAGGAGAGTTGCTGCTTAAAACAGCTTTTAGCTTGAGCTTTAGTGGCTTAAAAGCTTGATCACTTCCCTGTTCTTTGGAAAAAAAGATATTTTCTTCACTCTCCTTACTTATTCACCCGAACAGTACAGAAATGAAGTACAGAAATACTTGCAAGTGAGAACTGAATATTAAACTAAAAAACAAGCTAGGAAACATAACCAGGGTAAACATGGAGCACGGAGAGAATACACAGGACACACAGCAGAAATCACACAGGCAAGAAAACACAGACGGAAAAATAAAGGCCATGGTGGACCCACAAACAGGGTAAACAGGAAACAGCTTGGAATCAAAAACCGACAGGTGCAAAGGTGAAACAAGAGGGTAGGACCAGGGTGTAGCAAAAAACCATGTGGAGCAGGGTAACCAAAGATGGGGCATGATAGGGAGGATTAAAACAAAAACACAAGTCACACGCAACAAGAAAAGAAAGACGAGACGTGACAGAAAAAAGCGAAACAGAACGTGGTGAGCTGCTACAACCATAATCTTATGCCTGAGGAAAATTAGAATATTCAAGATAATATTTGATAGGATATTCTAAAATTCTCATTATTTACAGCGCCAATATACACTGAGTACATATGGAACATTTTAAACAATCGCAAGACCAGAGGTCAGACGACAACTGTACAAACAAATTGAGAAGAAAAACACATCCACCACCAACAGCATTGGATTTTTAAGAGAAAGTAGCAGTGTGAAGTTGTCTACCTAGACACCGTGTCTCTGTTCCGCTCCACAGCCCAGACGACAAGCACTCCCTCACAGTGGAGCCCACCAGCATGTAGCCAGTGTCACATGTAAAGATAGCTGTGGCCCCAAAAGTTGTCTGAGTCCCAATCTTCTGCCCACTGGCAGGGGTAGGCAGCTCCCCACATGAGATGACTAACAAGGGGAAGAAAAGACATAGAAATGTTTTCAGCCTGGTTAAGAGGAAATGGAACCTTTAGACGAGTGAAGCACCTTGTGAATCCCTTTCCTAACTAATGTCCTCATGTTTAGATGGCTAATTTGCAAATTACTGAGTTTAATCTGTAAGATCGATGCAAAGTGTTGTGCGGATTCCCTGATTTGTGCAAGTCAAAACACATTTGCCTTATTCTAATGTAACACTTCTTGACAAGCTTCACTTGGGAATAATTACTTTCCCATGTGCAGCCTGTGTTTATGTTAGCTGGGTGTGATAGAGCACTTTATTAAGCACGGAACCATGATCAAGAACACATTAGCATAAAATACTCTGGTCAATTCTATTTCAATTCAGAAAGAGCAATGCCCTCAAAAAGAATGATCTGTCTGTTTATGATGTGCTCACACCAGACCACCTCTGCAAATATGATTTTGGGGCAGACTCATTACAGTTTTTGTCCCATTGCAAACCCTATTTCGGCATTAAATGGTGACTCAAAACTCACTATAGTGGAAGGAGATTATTATAATGAACCACCTACTCTTTCAGTCAAAAGCTGGTTTTGTTTTTCATGCTAACAAGACTGCCATTTCTGGTGCTCAGAGAAATCTGTCAAACAAAACAGTCTTTTTCTGTCATTTGAAAAGGAACTGTTGCTTGTTGTCATTGTTTCTGGCAGGTGTTTTGTCAAATTTAGGCTTGTTTAACCATTCATTTTAAACTTTAATGAGTTTTAAAATCAAAATTAGAAACATACTGAAAATCAATTGTACATATTTTTTGGTAAAAAGTAGATTCACTTGATATATTAAGCCTGAATTTGCACACACTGTAGTGTAATTTTTCCACTCACTTGCTGACAGGGGGCTCCGTTACAAAAAAAGATGAGTAATACAGAGGTTTATATTGTGCTGGTCATAATTACAAAGTTGCGCCCATGTTCATTTGCATAAAAATACTTCTCGTTAAGATATGCTGTTAAATTGGCCACTTCTACCAGTACAAAGTGTCAGTACATGACTAGTACTTAGCACTTATTTTAGTAAATCTGCCCCCTTAGTATGGAATTTGCTAGTCTTTCTATAATAGTAATAATGTAAATAAAAGTTAACGTGGACATATAAATGAAAAAAAGGGTTGTGGGTGTGTCTTACTCTGACAGTGAGGCCTCTCATTCCTCCAGCTCCATGCACCATTGGCCATACACTGGATGTGGGCGGGGCCCAGGCGGTAATAGCCAGGGTCACAGGTAAAGATGATTTTAGTCCTGTACTCATAATGAGATCCATTGACAATTCGCCACCGTCCATGCTCCAAGGAAAAAGATCCAATGCTAGGACAAACAACAACTGAGTGCACGCACGCGCGGGCACACACACACACACACACGCACGCGCGGACACACACACACACACACACACACACACACACACACACACACACACACACACACACACACACACACACAC